>CAXAMN010022277.1:16643-26661 GCA_963970005.1 Durusdinium trenchii | reverse complement strand
TGCATTGGTACAGGAAATTGAGCAAACAGTGGACTTTTTGCCTCATGATGTGCAGGGTGCGCTACTCACCCCCCTGACTGACCTACATACCGAGCTGTGTGGCCTGGTTTACGTAGCATGGTTATTTTCTCTGTTACACCCACATGCGGATGACCACGAGCAGTAGTGACAGGGCCCCTGATATGCCCCTGAAACAATCGTGAGTCTCCCTCCTTTGCAGTATAGGTTGAACAGGTGTCCCCGGCACTATACTAAATACAGTTGATCTTTCATGAAAGCACTTTGCTGCAACGTTTGGCTCACAGCAGGTCGTAGTGCCCTGCATGCAAGAGTGAGGTCAGCCTTAGCTGACTTCATTCGAGTTGCCTTTTCGTGTGCTTTCGCCGCCAGGGCACCTGCCAACCTTAGTTGGCGGGGGCTATACCTGCACTGTCTAACAGAGAAACTCGAATGTCACATGACCCGTGGATGGAAGACAGCAATTCACTGGACCTCACGGATACCACTGAGACTGGAGTCCGTGCTCCCTTTGTCTTCACACGTAACCATGCAGACTGGTTGACCACGGATGGCCAAGCCTGCTTTGCCAGGGGCACGGGGGATAGTGTGGCGCAGTCCCAGAATGATGCTTATGCAGCACTGACTATGAAAGACACTCTTAGCAGTCCTTTCGGTCTTGACTCTGCTCGGCCCACACTTGGCCTGACTGACGTTCGTGCGCAGCCATCCAAAAAGGACGAGGGGTATGCTGCTCTCGAAACAGATGGAGAGCTGCCTGATACTACTGCCATTATTCAGACACTCATCTCACACCGAGACCTGATCATGGACAATCACATGATTTACCTAGTTGTGGACAATCGGACACCTGCTGCTGTCCCATATTGGCCGGCTTTTGCTGCCTGGTGGGCCTCACGCAGATGTCTGGTGGGTCCCCAAGACGAGAGGACTGACATACTGTGGATTTGTGCTGATGCTACTACTGGCCTTCATAAAGTTCCATACTATTGGGCAGGGGTCTTTGTCCTGGAGGCAGCGCGTTTCCTGTACCCTGCACAGCACTTTGCACTCATTGATAATGACTGTGCGCCAGTTACGTTATTCGAGGTCAAAGACCTACTGCAGCTGGCGCATCAGCAGCACCGGTGGGCTGATCTCATAGGGTACGCACGCTCCGAATCGAGCCCTAGTGCTGGGATAGGCACGCTGCTTTTTACAGAAGCGCACTTAGAGTATAATGCAGGTTTGGTCATTTCAATCGGCAATCGCAACAAGCACAGTCCGCTGGAACATGACACGTCTGCCCAGACCCTGGCAAAGAGCCTTCAGGCGGGTCGACTTGCTCTCGTTTCAAGAGCCAGATCACCTGTCAATCCGAGCGACACTGTCATGAGTGGCACCTTGTTTACCCCCTTTGTTGGGATAGCGATGCAGTCCGCTCTTGACCTCTGCATGGTTTGGTCTTTATACGGCCTTTACATGTGTAAGCACTTTTGGCCCATGCCTATCCCTAGCCCGGAGGAGTCTAGTCCAGGCAGTCCAATCAAGTGGCCACGGCAATCCCATCCGAGGGCGCTCACCCCAGAAGGAAGAGAGCGAACCCCCTGGGTTACCAGCTGGGCACGAGCTACTTTCGAACAGGGTATGCTATCAGTGCTCCCGATGCTCACAGGGCCATGCACAGTTGCGTCGCTGCCAGGAGAACACCTCTTCCAGGCCAGTGCATTGCCGCGCAACCGAATGCGACCTGCCATATTTCATGCCTTTGGCAAGGCCAAAATTGGAGCACAGACAGCTCTACGTGAATTGGAGCAGCAGGGTTGGGAAACGCTGCCGATGGCTATACTCGGTATGCCCAACCTACCCCCTGCGTGGACCGTTGAGACCTGGAAACCTGTCGGTGGTTGCAAGTTTACAGGCTACTCCTCTGGGGTAACTGGAAACAGTGCATTGCGCTTCTGCCTGCTGGTGAGGTGGCGAGCAATTCGTAAACAAGCGACAGAGCTCTTTCCGGAGCAAAGGCAGGTGGACAGCCTTAGCTGTCTTCCTGCAGAGGACGGAGATGCAGAGGTGGAGTCAGTCTCCACACCCTCGTCCGACAACTCTGCCAAAAGAGCAGACCGCCTCACTAAGGCAATTGAAGGTGACTCGAGGCAGGGCAGTCAGGCACCTGACTCAAGATCATGCACTCCCTGTCCGCAACAGCTATCTCCTTCCCTCTTTGTCCCTTGGAGTCAAGTCGCTAAGCTAAGAGGGGTAGTTGCAGTCCACACGGACATAGAAGCAAGTCCGTATGAGCAATTGCGTGCTGCGCTGGCACAGCCCAAGTGTCTTGTCCCTGGAGAAAAAGAGCAATTTCTTCAAGCCAATCACGATTTGTTGTGTCACCTTCGAGGCTCATTCATGCCCTTGGAAGGTATCGCACCGCAAGTCTTCGAAGCCATCTCTCACCACCAGCAGGATGAATTCACCTGGGTCACAGTCCTATGGATGGTCGCCCAACTCAACGAATATTGGATGGGACGCAACCTCCTGCCACTGCCGTCAGTGTTCCAGATCAACTGCGGAGGGCTGGGAGGAGGTGCCCTGGAGGGTGAAGTCCCCCCACACTTCCATTGCATGTGTCCTCCCGTGGGTGAAAGTCAAGTCTATGGGCCGTCACTTTCCCCGGCAGATGTCCTCAACGATCAGGAGTGGGGGGTTGCCTATGGCTGGTCGACCGGAGTGCATGAAGTTGCCACCCTCTTTACGCTCATACAGAATCCGTGCCAGAAATGGGAAGACCTTGGGTATGGCAAGGCAGCTGTAATCTATCAACGCACGCAACTGGCGCTTAAAGCAGCGAGGCTTCTCCCTGCTCACCGACGGTTGCCGCACCAAGCCTTCCTCAGTGGCCTGTGGTGGAAACTGCTCTCGCTGCAGCCACTACGACTCCTTGCCTACTTGCCAGGGCTGGGGTGTCTGCGACCGGATGTGCAAGAAGACCCCATTCACTTCACAGTGAATGGTTTCAGCGCCGGAAGCTACACTGGAGCAGTGATTGCCTTAGCAATTCGCTGCCTCTGGCCAGCCAGTCAGACCACAGCGCGCCTCGGTGCCATTGCAATGCCTAAGAGTGTATTAGCAGCCTTGGTTGCCACTGCAGAACCTGACAAACGCAACTACTATCTTGTCCATGCTGAGGATTGTCTGTGCGACTGGAAGCCGACCGAGGAGGAGCTTGGTATGTTACAACAATCCCTGCACATCACGTATGTAACAGAATCTGCAAGGTGGATGGGCAAGCAAAAACACGGGTACTGGCACTGGCTTCAGTGCCAGCTCCCTGCAGGCCAGGTCAGCCTTACCACGCTGAAACTCACACACCCAGAGGTGGTTCCCCGTAGGGACCGAATAGCTGCCTCCATGCGCTTGGCCTCCTGGATTCGCTTTGAAACAGTAATGACCAGCGATGATTGGGAAGGTGCCATTAGCCTGTTGGTGTCCAACCTCCACCGATCTGACCAAGAGTTGCTAGTGCTGCTGCAGAGGTGTGTCGCGGGGCAGCAAATTGACTCCATGGAAGAAGCACATGCGCTACTGCTGAAAAACTTTCGGGTTGGCAGAGGTAATCTAAGTGCGTGTGCTCAATGGCTGACATGGCCCGAGACCTTTTAGCACCAATCCCATTCCGAGAGGTGTTTGTCATCCTAGCCCTTTTCCTCCCGCAACTCACATTTGTTGATGAGGCTGCTACAAAGAAAGACCTGTGGAGCAGCCCCACTGTCCGCAAGTTTGGCTTAGTTGTGGATGTCACTCCAACAGCAACGGGGTTACAAGGTATGCACGAATATCGTATAGCCTTTCCGGCGTGGTCACAGTCAGCCATCTTCTGCCCTGCACACTTCCAAAGCTGTAATTATGAGCAACTTGCTAGCAGCCCCTCAAGCACAGTTCATATGGGTTCACAGGCGGGGAAGGCTTATCGGCTAGTTCTGGAGGAGCACGGCAAGTGCTATTCAGTCTTAGCACTCTTGCTTGCCTTTGCGACCCCTTCGCGGAAACGCAAAGGGGATGAGGCGCCCAGCGAAAAGCTACGCCGCTTGAGCAGCCCTAAGCACTGGGACGTCGCCTTGGCGCCGTTCCCGGAAGAGTTTGCGCCGTTGCCCACGTCAGCTGAAACTGGCCTGGCGTGCACTGCTCCATGGGCTTTCCCGCCCAGCCTCTGCGTGTTGGAATCTAGAGCAACGCGGATCCGAGTTCTGGCCATCGCGGAAGCAGGTGACACTGTCACTGCAGATCATCTCTTGCAAATGGCCAGCTTAGCGGCAGAGCATAAGCCCACTGTGCTGGGAATTCCCGGCCAAGTGCCCATTCCGTATCAGTTAGAGAGCACAGTAGTCCTACTGCAGAGTCTGCATGCCCTCTTCCAGCTGCTGACCTCTGGCAGCACGATGCAACAGTGTCCCCAAGCTGCCAGTTTCGCTGTGGCACTAGGCACTGCCGCCCGACATGACAACGGGCACATAGTGTCGATGGCTGCCAGCCTCGCGCTCGCCCTCCGATCTGGTAGATCTACCCTTGCAGTCGCAGGAGTCTTTGGTGCAGGCAAGACCCGATCCCTGACCTTTCCGCTCGCCTGGCTAGCCCTTACCACGCACCTCAAGATCGCGGTAGTGCACAAGGAGAACCCGGCAGGCCGGGCAATTACCAAGTTACTCACAGCCTTTGACCTTGGACCAGACCACCAGAGATTCTTCGTACGGCCTGTCAGCAGGGAAGAGGCGGAAACCAACATAGCCTGCACTAACTATGACTTGAGGGCAAGCGACGCGGCGTCATACATCCCTGGCTGCCATGTAGTAATTGTCACAACCGGACTCGTCTGGGATCAGAAAGGGCAGACTCACTCAACACTCAACAACCATATGGAAAATGTAGACCTGCTCATCAGTGAAGAAGCACAGCAAGATATGGACCTCAAATCTGCATTTGCGCCAACAGTCCCCCGACAGCCCTTCTTTCGCCTGCTGCTGGGTGACCCCAAGCAGAGCCCAGGTGGAGTGGCCGATGGACAGAGAGCGCATCGCACACTCCTGCTCAAAGCACCCCTTGGGCTACGAGCCCCCACTACCTGGTACATGCCGCACGAAATACCAGGGGTCTGCCACATGCTCCTCCGGCACAGTCGAGGCTTTGGCCTTGGCGACCTGGAAGAAACGGCTAAAGTAGTGGGTCACAGGCCACTGGGGAGCAGCTGGTTTCGCCCGGAGAAGGTCAAAGCCACATCTCCTTTCGCCTGTCAGCTACAGTCTACCTACAAAGATCTCTCCAGAGTGGACCTGGACCTCCCGGAAGGACTGTTGGTAGGTCTAGGATATGCAGCCACCAGCCCAGACAGCCCACTCGACTTCCACCAGGCGCAAACTGCGGCTGAGAGATCGGGAGTCGCAAACTTGCTGGAGTTTAATGCTGCCGACGAGTGCAAGGGTTGCCCAGGAAGTGTATGAGCCGCTGATAGGTGTTCAGTACCCCATGTTGTGCAGCCGAATGGGAGACACCTGGCAAATCGGTACCACCTCCATTCGAGAGAATCATAAGATTGCCTCAGGCTTACGATTCATCCACTGGTGCCATGCATCGCCCAATGTGCAAGCAAAACAAAATCCCAAAAATGACCCCACAGTTCGGGTGTATCAGCATATTGAAGACCAACTCACCAGAGCAGGCTCTGAAGCTGATGACATCTTGGCCCTCACAACCACCCGAGAAGGGGCCACGAATCTACGCAATTATTTCACCATTGCCGGTAAGAAGGCGAATGCAGAAACTGCAGTCAAGGTAGCAGGCGCCACGGCCAAGCATTGCATCGTCATTCATGGGGATTCAACCTTTCTCAGTGGCGAAGGACGCAACCTAGACTATGACCAGGAGTGCTTCACACGAGCGAATGTAGCATACAGCCGGGCCACCGACCTTACCATCCTGGCATGTCCATTAAATATGCAAGGGATGCCTGGGGCCCTGCAAGTCCTAGCAGCCCTCCTGCATGGTGTCCAGACGATACATACCTACGACAGCAACAAAGAGCCCCACATTGTAGGCTCCCTGGACCTTACCGTCACACAAGTTGACCTTTTTCCAACAAGCGCTCCTGCCTCACCCTATGTGGTGTGGCCCCCTGCCGGTCTGTCTCGTAGAACACCACCACGGCAAGGTTGGGCGCTTACGCCTCGTCTTAGCCACAATTACGTATCTAACCAAAACAGAAATTAATAGCCTCGTCGAAGGGCCTTACCTGCCTGGGGGCACTGTATTGCACGACCTCGTTTGTGGATATGCAGCAGATGCCTCGATGGAGCCAGAGTGGCTAGTCATAACAGATGGGCAGCAGCCAGGGCACTGGCGACTCCTTCACAACAGCTCGGGCCAAGGGCGAGGTTGAAGCGTAGGAAGCTCCCTACGCTATCAACCGACGCCGAGCATGCGCGAGCATCGCAGTGCACAGGATTATGCTTTCGAAGCTCTGCACCGTGTGTGCTTCTATGATGCATGGAGAGCGCAGCCGGTCTTGAATGCCATAGGCTCTGATCTCATCCTGCCACCGCAACCAGGCCTTTTAGTGCATGGCTGCTACTGGCCTCGGCAAAGTCCACCTCCTGATGTTCTCTCTGTCTCTGATCGCGACCCAGACAACGAGGAACAGGAAGCTCGAGAAGGACATATGCCATCCTCTCCTGCAGAGACAGATGATGCAATGGCTGAGGAAGCCACACAAGATGTCGTCCTGGTCCACAGCTCCCCATCGGAGTCGCCCACTATCCCGAGCACAGAGCAACCAGAGGACGATGATGCCCACATGGACGACACTGAAAGTGCCAGCAGCTCTTCCACTGAAGCGGGCGATTGCCTTAGCAATCATCCTGTCTCTCCGGTTACACGTCCCGCGCAAGAGGACATGCGGGCGGCAGGCGATGATGCAAGGAGTGCGATACCCCCACAGGACGAGAACCTCCCCAGTGATAGCCCCGGATCGCACTTCTCTGAGTCCCCAATCAAGCGACGACCAGGGCCTAAGGCTCATACTGGGCGAGCACAACCAAAGAAGTCACGCAAATCACCTGCCTCAACATCCAGGCAACCGCTCGACAGCGTTCCAGAACATGCGCAACCGCCGGTCACGCTAAATGATCTAGCCAGTCGAAGCACTCAAAGGCAGGAAACCCCAACTGGCAGGAACCCAGAGACGCCACCTGACTGCCCTGGCCCAGCGCATGAGCGCCCACAAGCCATGACAGAAATTGACATTGTCAGTGATCAAGAGCAAGCAGAGCGCGGAGGCACAGCCGCCACTGATCTCCAGGTGGAATCCGAGCAGAGAGCCATGCAGGTTTTGTACGACTATCAAAAGGCAGCGGAAACCAACAGAGAAACTCACGGGCAAAAGGTGCCGCTCCCCTCAATACAGATCTACAGCGACCTGCCTAGAGAATGGCCAATGGCGAGGCTTGCTGTCTCCAGCAAGCAAATCAACCGCCTTGTCCGTACGTTCCTCTGGAGGAGAGTGACTGAGCAAGCTCTCCATGGCTCCACTTTTTCGACATTCCAGATGAGATCAACCAGGCCTACATCGGCGATCTTCTCCTCATCAGTGAAGCCTTCGCTGCCCCTCTGTCTAATCTCTTTGCGTTCGTAAGAAATGGGCATCCAGCATGCCCTTTCATTACACAGAAACAGCTTGCTCTCTATGCAAACCCTCGTTTCTGGCAATATGGCCTCCTAGCTTTCATTGCGAGGTGCTGTTCCTTTGACAATCAACACAGAGAGCAGGGTGCAGGAGCAGCCCAAACTGGGGAAGGAAAATCGCAGACCACAAACGAAAAAGATGTAGATGCCCTCACTTTCATGCGCACTGTCATCATGTCCTTCGTCAGGGGGATGGAGTATGGAGAACAAACGCTACCTACCAATGACCGTTTTGTTTATCTACCAGTCCAGATCCTGCCTGCCCTTGTCACAGCCATGGAGCAACAGAACTTCAAGCCAGCAGAGGTGAAGGGTGGCTCTGGATATCGGCCAAAAGAAGAGGGGGCTGAAGACAACCCA
Organism: Durusdinium trenchii; assembly: GCA_963970005.1. Classification (NCBI taxonomy): domain Eukaryota; class Dinophyceae; order Suessiales; family Symbiodiniaceae; genus Durusdinium; species Durusdinium trenchii. The sequence continues at coordinate 18,576 of CAXAMN010022277.1, read as the reverse complement.
TTGATTGTAGTGGGAGTGCACACCAAAGACATAGTTTATGATCGGTACCCCCGCATGCCGACTACTTCCTGGGCTGAAAGAGCGTACTCTAGTGGAGCCCTTGACCCGTCTTTGGGACAAGCCTCCGCTTTTCCCTCCCTGTTGCAACTACGAATGCGCATTGAAGTCCCCGTGTGGAGAGATCTGGCAACAGCCAGAAATCCCACAGCTGATCTGCCAGCAGAAGAAGATTCTGCCTCAGACGACACCGGGTCAGCCGAACGGTCGCCACGACTTGCTCTCCCAGTGCCGGTGGGAATGGCAGAAACGCAGGCAGATGAAGCAGACGAAGCCACAGAGGACGAGGCCATGAACGATGAACCCAGCTATGCCTTTGCCAAGGGGTATGGAAGGTTTGGCATAGGCTACACCAGACTAGCAACGGCGCTAGGCAATTTCGAGCAAGGGGACATCGGCGCAGAAAGCGCAGTGGTAGCACAATGGCTGACCTCCGGGCTCAGAATTGCCATGTCCCGCACAGGGTGGAATCTGATATCCACCCGTTACAGCTTGACTAAGGTCCCCAGTCCTGTCCTCAGTGGGTACTGCAGCAAAGGACATCCTCTCACTCCGAAGATGGCGGATCGTCCTTACAACCAATATGGCACGACTCACTCTCCGAGGAGAAATGGGACCAGCTCCTTGGGTGGCTCACTAGGAACCCCACGTTCAGGCTCCAACTTGTGAGCCATAAGCAGGCACTTAGGGATCACATGGGCTACAGTCAGGAAACCGCCGATCCAAGTAACAAAGTCCGCCGCACTGATCCCCCTAAGGAAGCGGGAAGTTCCTCAACTGCGGCAAGGTCTTCCTGGCACAGCAAGCCTCTCCCTCCGCCTTCGTCCTCAGGGTAGTCCTACGGGTGGTGGCAGTAGTGTAGTCCTCATTAGGAGACTTCCCACACAACAACAGCTTCTGGGCCGCGCAACCTCCGCCATGAGATGGGTGACCTTAGTCACCTTCTCTGTTGGGGCTTAGTTGCCACTGTGGCCTTGCAAAGGATACACCTCCTATACCACAGTTGTTTGGCTCAAGCAAACCAAGCACTACATCGCAATGCCGCCCCCCAAGATCGCTTTGAGGTTAACCTCGAGTTGGTTACCGTAGCCGGCACGGAATATACGATGAGGATAAAGCAGAGCTTGAAGATGACATCCTCTGCTTTCTGCCGACAGTGTCTGAGCCAGATGTCTTTGGCTGTGAATTGGAGTTGCTCAACCTCCAAACGCAGCAACCCCTGCCAGAGGCATTCCGCACTGAGCTCTTGCACCGACCGCAGCTCCAAATTGTTGTTCGTCCCTGCATGGTGATGGGCATTCCATCTGGCAGTTCCAAGATGACGGCAAGAAGAGCTACCCCAAAGCTGTTCGTGTCCCAGCCAACCCGAGTGGGGAAATTGCAGACAGAGCCTTCTACGCGGCACCTTCAATCCGACACGTAGAAGTGAGAACTGGTATCCAGCACATACTGGGGAGGCCCTCTGTGGCGAGACCGGTTTTTGCTGTGGTTTTTGGACCCCAAACTGGTGCCCACAAAAATTACTTTTTTCCATTCCTTGAAGGAGCAAAAAGTTGGGAAAACCAGTGAGATTTGAGAATTGCTGGGGAGAAAGCGTTTGGTGTGTATGATAACAATCAAGCTTACAGATCAATGGTCAGCTGCTTCTTTCAGCAGTCTGATTGCGGCCTTGCACGCTTGGTGCATGTTTGTTTGCTACAATGCTTGTGGTGGACATCCGCCGTGAGTCGACCTAGCGCCTTGAGTCTTTGTATTTGTTTGGTCTGTCTTAGTTTTGGATGAGAGGGAAGAAGGGTGGGGAGATGTTGAGCGAAGGTTTGGCGCCGTGGAGCCGTGGAGCCTGTCATGTTTGCGTATGTTTTTTATAGGCCTGTGT
>CAXAMN010022277.1:189-16633 GCA_963970005.1 Durusdinium trenchii | reverse complement strand
TTTTTTATAGGCCTGTGTTCAGGAGCCATCTCTGGTCGTTCAGTATGGCAAGGAAACCTTGTTTTACTTTGTTTTGACGTTGTTGTTTGATGCATGTTGTGAAGGATGGGGTTTTGAAAAGATATTGTTGAAGTTTGCGCTCACGTCCTTGGTGTTTGTTGCAAGCTACGCCAGGCTGCCGCCCGGGTCCCGGTTCCATCTTAAGCATCAACATTTACACGTTCCCTGGCAACGCGCTATACAGGGTTTTTGCGGCTACAATCAAGCTCTGGGTCAAGCCAAGGCCACAAAGACCAACAGAAACCCACAAAACGCAACCTTAACATTGTAGTCCCGGCGTTTCTTCAAACGGGGCGCTCCACACTTGCGCCAAGGCATTCCAAGTATTCTTCGCGCTCAACCATTCTTAACAAAGGCCTGGGCGTGGGTTTGGCCATTGATGTGTCCAAAGTTAAATTGCATTTTTGGGTGAATTTGTGGCCTTCATTTTGGGGTCCAAAAACACTAGCAAAACCGGTGTCGCCACGGAGGGCCTCCCCAGTAGGAATTGCGGCCTGGCAAAGTTGCCAGCAATTACAGATTGTCAAGCTTCCAACTTCGGTCGTCAGTCTGGCGGAAGGGACCTTCATGGGGTGCCACGTGCTGCGTCAGGTAGCTGCACCAGGGTGTGTCCACTATGGACAAAGGGTGTTTGCTGAGTGCTGCTCCCTAGGCAGCGTGGGGGTCAAGTGCGAAACAGAGGACAGCAGTGTCCTGGCACCAGGCGCTCAGCTTGGCAGATATGCTTTCGAGAGTTGCCTCACGCTTGCAACTATCACCTTTGCCGCAGATCGTACGCATAAACCGCGAGCACTGCCTGAAGGAGCATTCTGTGGAGCAGGCATTGAACAGCTGTGTTTGCCGAATGATTTTCACAACATCGGGCCGAGGGCCTGTGAAAATTGCAAAAGCTTAGTGGAAGTCAACCTCATGAGCACAGAGATCACAGCCCTGCTCTCTTCCACCTTTGCCCACTGTGTAGCGTTGCAGTGCATATGGCTTCCACCGCGCCTCATACAAATTGGAAAAGAAGCCTTCCTTAATTGTGTTGTGCTGCAGGAAGTTGTCATCCCGACAGAACTCAGTGACATCGGCAACCGTGCCTTCTGCGGGTGCGAGCAACTGCAACGGTTTACCCTCCTAGACTGGGGAGACATTGAACAGTGGGCGCAGGCAGAGCACAATGCTTTTTTTATGCGCGACAAATTTGAAAAACCTCATTGGCTGGAACTGCTCCCCGCGGAAGGACCAGATTCTGATGCCTTTGACGAGGAACTCAGCCACGAATATTGCCAATATCATGCAAGTCCATGGTAGACTCTACGGAGCTACATTGCCATGAATATTGCCATGCCAATCGCTCTGACAAGGAGCTAAACCATGTGTAGCATCAGCATTTTTATGCCAAGCCATGAGCGGCTCGAGGTAGGTGCCTTAGCATCTGTCTTAAGGAAACATCCCCGGCCGTAGGAACAGCCCATGTGCAGACTGGACACCAGTGGCTTGCACAATGATAGCCAATAGCCTGCCGCAAAAAGAGCTTGGCAGTACACCCATGAGTAGCACTCCCATCGAAAAGGAGCCAGTCATGGAATGCCCCCTGCTGCTGACTACGCTTTCGGGGGCAACCTTTAAAGTCACTCTCAGTGTCGCCAAGTTCGACCGATTTACAGACTTAGAAGACCAGGTTATGGATTATCTGGCCTCGGTCACTGACCTCCAAGTTTTTGGGTGCGTCATTGACTTTTTGCACACCGCCACGCAAACCTACCTAGAGGACCCAATTTGGGACAAGTTGCAGCAAGGTAGAGAATACACCATGGTCTTCAGGGACTGTAGTGTTACCCTGCTAGAACAAGAACAGCTCGGTGGTTATCCTATTGATCAAGTCCCCTTAGCTATTCATGTCCCAATGAACTCAGAAGAAACTGTCCCAGAATGGGCCTTTGCAGGTGTGCCACGCTTGCGACACGTTAGCGTTGAGACAGGGATCAGGCTCATAGGTGCAGAAGCGTGGCAAGATTGCCGGCAACTCCGCATTGTCAAACTGCCGGCCACAGTGGTAGGCATTGCAGATAATGCTTTCCGGGACTGCAAGCTCCTAAATAGTGTCTTGGCTCCGGGTTGCCGCGAGTTTGGTTACAAAGTCTTTTCGGAATGTTGTTCCTTGCAGCGTGTGTATGCATCGGGTGGAGCTGTAAACGTGTTCAGCGGGGACACCAATTTCGGGCAATACCTCTTCCAAGGGTGCATCAACCTAGCAGAGGTCACAGTGACTGAAGTTCCATCCCCCCGATCTGAATTGAACGGGTTAACCCAGCAAGACAGGACCAGAGAGCTAGCTCCGGGCTGCCTCAGCTCTACAGGCATCTACACGCTTGTTCTCCCAAAGCACTTTGTAGCCATAGGAGCGCACGCTTGTGACAGTTGTCGACTGCTTAACAGTGTTGACCTCCGTAACACCATGATTGAAGAAATTCCGGAATTCACTTTTGCCCACTGCACTAGCCTTCGGGAAGTCTTCCTACCGACAACCCTCCATACAATCCGAGTTAAAGCCTTTATGAACTGTGCCGCCCTTGTTGAGCTTGCCATTCCGCCTGCTCTCAAGTACATTGGAAGTAGGGCTTTCTTGGACTGCACTGCCCTTCGGAGGCTGATCAAAATGCCCGGAGCACGCAGATGGCATGGGGTTTACGCTGAAGAAAATGCTTTTGCCATCTGTCCGGACATAAAATGGCCACCCTGGCTGCACATGATCCCAGACATGGGCTACACTCCTGGCTTAGGATAGAGGATCATTCCTCCATCCACAGCTGTCGTGGCCCCGCTATCAATCTTGTTAGGGTCTGGGTGCGAGCCTTAGCTCGGGTCCGGAGTAGGCCAGCAACTGCGAATCAGCACTCCTCAACACGAGTCACTAACCATAGTTGCCTTCCGTTATGCATGGAGTAAGCGCCCAGAGGCTGTCGGATAGAGAAGGATCTCGGCGTGGCGGTGACGTCGACAACAGCAAATCATCCACCTGCCAGACACAGTAGTCGGTCACTGGTTTCGGTGTCAAATGCTGCGGGTCGTGGTCGCCTCGAGATGCAAGTTTTCGACACCATAGCATTTGATGACCATAACGCAAACGACCTTGGGCGACACAAACTATCTAGGACCAGCCTCAACGAAGCTACGCTTCAGAGCCAAGAGAGAAGCAAGTGCGACGTGAGCAGTGAGTGGAGCCGAGTGCCAGGATTGGCATTGGAAAAGGAGGATTTCCAGGCATATATGGCAAGCAAAATGCACAGACACCAAGTAGAACCATGACCTCTTCTCGCCATCCGCTGCGAAGTGAGCCGATAGGAGCGAGAACCTTAGTTCTGCGTTCCTACACGGCGGGTGGTAGATAGTGGCAATGAAGGATGCCCAGGGGGAACCTTAGTTCCCGCTGTTGATGTCCGACATTGCCAATTTTGTACAAAGAGGTACAGATATCATGCTAGGAGAGCTCAATGTTTCACAGGTTTCACACGGGCCTTGCACGCACCTTTCACCTTTTGCCATCAAACAGCGCCGCACAGACTCAAGTGACATCCCCTTTTTTGGCACCGTTGAGTGCCGAAGGGTGTTGGGTCTGCCTCCCCACGGGGAGGTGGTGCCCGATTCACCCTTAGCTGCAGGCTTCTCTCGCTAGGAATTGCCGCCGTAATTGAATTCTGTCTGACAGCATGTGACTGGCCTTGTATGCGCCATCGGTTGAACGGGTTGTGCTGCAAGTATAGTCTTTTCCATGGATTGCTGCTTAGATCTTCGCACTTTCGGTTGGCCTGATTGCAACCACTGCTGGAGCATTGCGAGACACCTGACCTGCAAAGTGACCTTGTTTTGCCACACTGTGGTGTGGCCGCTGGTCACCAACACTTGGTAAGGAAAGTCCGTTTGAAGCCTTCTAGGCGGCTTTCCAAGAACACAGCTTGCGCTGCAGTCCACTTCTTTTTGCGAATTCAGGCCCACTAGTTGTCACTAGTCTCAGTCTCACACGTTTCACCTAGTGTATAGGGAAGACTACAAGATGGTGGAGTCGGCCTGCGGGCTTGGGTGTTTGGTTTTTGGGTTGTTTTTTGGGGTCTTCGTTCCTTTCTCCACCATCTGTCTTTTCTTCCCTTCCTTCAACGATGACCTGGGCACCATGCCCACACGGCGTCCGTACTCGTGGAAAAAAAAAGGATGAAGATAAGGCAGCATTGTTGAGGAGCTTGTCTCGAGACGCCGATGACGACGAACTTCCGATCGGTGAACGTTTAGTTCGAGAAGGGGAGTATGCTCATCGTGCGTGTTTCTTGCATTTTTCGTCCGTTGGGAATTGGAAGGTGACGGAAGCTTTGGGCATTGTGCCTGCTGAAGTTTGAACTTTGTCGAATGTGCTTTTTCCGGAACAGTTTTTCGAGATGCACTTTGACTTGGGAGAGTTTCTGAATCTGTTTTGTGTGTTTACGGTGTTGTCCGTCTGTGTCCGAACTCGTTCGGAAGAGTTTGGTTTTGTTTTGTCTTGGTAGCGCGGAGATTTGGAATCTTTGTCCTGTTGACAGAACTTTAGTGGAAGGACGTGTCCGAGAGCAGTCGTTGAGGTCCGACTAGGTTCGGAGGTGTAGGAGGACTGGTTCTTGTTGATTTAGGAGCCTTCTGTTCTGTGGCGCAGTGTTTTGAGTTTTGCAGAATTGAATGCATGTGCGTTTGTGCTTTTTGGAATCTGGATTGGAAGCATTCACTTGAAATTGCTCAAAGCTGTCTTGTACATTTGTTTTCAAGTTTCTTGTGTGTGAAGTGCTGTTTTTGGGAGAAGATGTTTTTGGGACAGCAGGAGCCTTGGAATCCAGTTTTGCTTGACCGACTTTCCGGATAGCTACCTCTTTCCTAAGGAAATAGAGATGACGTACTGTTTTCCTACTTGCACTTGTGCTTGCCTATGTCTAAGGTGGACTGATAGATGCCCGCAGCCGTTTTTTCTTTCAAGGACAGGAATTCTTCCACGGTGGAGACTGGAACGAGGCCAAGAGACTGAGAGAACTTGAAAGTTGTGCTTGCAGTTGCTGTAATAAGGACTAGCTACCCATGAGAAGTGACTGTGCAAGCTTTTGAGTTGTTGACATGTTGACAGGTGAGTAGGGCTAAGGCAATAGTTGCTTGAGCTTGATTTGCTTGTTGTGCATGTTTATGTTTGTTGGTTTTTGAATTTTGCATGTTTGCAGTTGGAGACAACTAGAGCGATAGTAGCTTGAGTTGAATTTGGCGGTGAGACGTGTGGAACAGATGTGTTTTGTTTGCCTTGTTTGCCAGTTTGCAGTTTGAGGTTGGAAGAGTCTTGATAGGTTGATGTTTTGTGAGTAGTCATCTTGAAAGCTTGGTTTGTGGTTTGAACTTGTTTTGTGAGTGTTGCAAGTATGAGGAAGCCATGATGCTTTGTCTCAAGCCGCTTCCGCGAACCATCGCCTGTTTGACGCTCTTCTTTCGCACACCGACATCCGTTGAGAAACATGTCTGCTGCGACCGCTGCGACCAGTGCCCGTCCCGCCGCCGAGCGCGACACGATCGTGCTGTTTCCGGGGCGCGATTTGATGACAGTCAGCTTGTCTGAGCTTGCAGACTGCCAATTCCAAGGAGAGGCCTCAGCTTCTTTGATTGAGGTCAGTGCACTCAACGACTTGCGTTGTGAAGCCACGAGATGGCACACTGGTGCGACCAATGTGGAGAAGCTGATATACCACCTCAAACGCCTGATTGTTGAGCTTGCAAGCCAGGAGGCAGATGGCAACCAAGCAAGCGACATTTTCCCGACGTCGCCTCTACAGGAAGGCTTTATGTCTTTTTCGGGAAAAAAAGTCTGGCAGATTTGCGTGGTGAGTTGCCCGACTTGGAAGGGCGCCTCTTCCATTTGAGGGCCGGTTCCTCGATGTTGGCTTGGTCCTACTTCGAGAAGCTGGTGGCGCTCGAGAACATGTCGGTTGACCGTTCGGAGGGCACAAGCAGCCTAAGTAACCCTATGCCAACATCGGCCAGGGAGGTCACTGTTGAATCCCTCCTTGATTGTCTGGTTTGGGCAACCAACAGATTCGGTCAACTAGCATCAGTCATTGGAAAGGTGCAGGACGCTGCGACCAGCGTGGCCGAATCCAGTGGCGTGGTCAGCCCGAAGCTTGATGCCCAGCATACCAGTTTGCTGCGCATGTCTGATGGGATCCTTGCCCTAGCGGCCAATATCAAGGTCAACGGGGAGCAAGGAGCCCCGATCTTGGCTGGAGTCAAAGCTATCCAGAAGCAACTGGAAAACTGTGCTTGGCAAGTCAGCGGCTCCGGCGCCAAGCTTGTCAATGTGAGCGTGAAGGAATTGTTGATGAGCCAGGGAAAGAACATTGGTGAGAATCTTCTCAACACTATGAAGTTGGTGGAGAATGCCACCAAATCCCTTGAGATTGCGAAGAACACGTACGAAGGCCTTGTGGCGCTCAATGATAGCTACAAGGAAGGGACATCGACCATGAAGGAAAGCAATCAACTTCTCAAAGAGCTCATTGAGGGTCAGAAGATGGCGCTTCGCCAGCCTGGAATTCGAGCGAGTCAACAGACCCCGCCGCCCGAGCCGTTTCCACCGGCTCCGGCACCCATGGGACCTCCTGGAGCTGCCTCTGTGCCTGCCGCGTTCCAGGCAGCACCTTTGAATCCAACAAGGATTCCAGGAACGATATTGCCACGGCCCCCAAATTGGCCGGGAGTGAGTGCAGAAGCTGCGCCAAGCACACGTCTAGCGGGCTGTCAGGGCAGGTGGCCGCATATCCGAGGCCGACCAGGAGCCCTGCCGGCAGGTCCAGGTCAACACTGGAGAGATCACTGTAAGTGGACTGGCTGACGGGCGAAGGGGGACACAGCCTTAACTTTATCCGGGCGGAACCAGCAACTTCCCGGCTGACGGCTATTGCTGCGTCTTCAAGTTTAGTGTGTCCGAAGCCTCGACCGTGGTGGAGGAGCGCCTGAAAGACCCCTGGGAACTCATGTGGCATATACCAGATATTGGGGGCTCGTAGTCCAATGGGGGCTTTGAGAAGGAGAGTGCGAGTTTTTTTTTCTGTGCGTGTGCCACTCCACCAGGACTCTGTCTGGGGTCCCCCAGTAGTAGCCGAAAGAATGCACGGCGTGGGACCGCTGGTGCGAAGGCAGATTTCAAGTCCATGTCCTGCTGTGCCTCTTCACTGATGAGCAGATCAACATTTTCCATATGTGTGTTGAGCGTGGAATGGGTCTGCCCTTTTTGGTCCCAGACTAGCCCCGTGGTAACGATGACAACTCTGCAGCCTGGGATGTAAGGGGCAGCTTCGCTGGCACGCAGGTCGTAGCTTGTGCAGGCAGTGTTAGCTTCTGCCTCCTCTCTGCTAACCGGCCGAACGAAAATCTCTGGTGATCCGGTTTAAGTTCAAAAAGCAGTAAGTAGCTTGGTAATGGCCCTACCCGCTGGGTTCTCTTTATGCACTACTGCAATTTTGAGATGGGTGGTGAGGGCTAGCCAGGCGAGCAAGAAAGTGAGGGATCTCGTCTTGCCTGCCCCAAAAACTCCTGCTACTGGAATACAAGATAGCTTTCACTCCCAACTCGAGGGCTGCGGCCTTTGTCTCCCCTGAGCAACCTGTCCAGAGCTTCGAATCCCTGGCCACGCTGCCCTCCGAGCAAATCCACATGGGCAGTCAAGTCGGGAGAGTATACCGACTAGTGCTCCGAGAAGGTAGCGTCTTCGCACTGTTAGTAGTGCTGCTCGAATATGTCACCCAACCCAAGAAGAAGTCTAGGCAGGGCTCCCTTGAGTCAAAGGAAGAATTGGCAATTCGGCAAAGTAGTCCTAGGTCATGGACAGTAGCCTACATCCCAACCCCAGAGGCCTTTGCCCCCTTGCCGACTGCTGCAGAAGTGGTAGTAAACACGCAGATCCAATGGGGACTACCACCGAGCTTACAACAGCTTGAGGTCCAAACGGTGGGGCTCCCCATTCTTAGTCTGGCTGAGGTCGGGACCACAGTATCAGCTGACCACTTGCTCCAAATGTCCACAATGCCCCTGGAGCACAAGCCCACTGCACTGGGCATCCCGTACGCATTCCAGTCTCATACCAATTCGAAGGGGCTGAAGAGCTTCTGCATAGCCCACATGCTCTTGGGTCTCCTGGTACAGACAGTGCTCATATCATGTCTATTGCCCTGTCCATGGTCTCAGCTCTGCAATCCGGTCGATCTTTGGCCATAGCAGGGGTCTTTGGGGCTGGTAAAACCAGATCGCTCACTTTTCTACTCGCATGGTTCGCCATCACCACTAACCTGCGCTTTGGTGTCGCCCACAAAGAGAACCCAGCGGGACGAGCTATTACCAAGCTACTGAGCTCCCTCGACCTTAATGAGGACCAGCAAACCCTCTTTGCTGGGCCTCCTCACTGACAAGGACATCCACTCTTTCCATGTGCATTCGAAGGGACGAATGCGCTTGTCCTTTCTGCTCCCAAATGAGTCCAGTGGTTGTGACAACAACTCTGGCGCCTGGTATGAGACCGGTACTATGAAACATGGCCTTATCATATTTCGTGCTGGCAGTATTGGCGGTTGCTTCCTCTTTACCTACCGGCCGGATGGCAAAGCGTTAGGGTCAGGATGGTACTCCCGTGAGGACTGTCCTTGCACCTTGCCTGCTGCAAGCGGCGTACCCAGAGCTACGACGCATCCGGCTAGATACTACACAGTCGCCAGTTCTCAGCTTCAAGCTCCACAGATTGCTCCGCGTACTAAAGTTGTACTAGACAGTCGCCAGTTCTCAGCTTCCAGCTCCCCAGCTACTCCGCGTAATAGAGTTGTACTACAATGTCGCCAGTTCTCAGCTTCCAGCTCCACAGCTTGCTCCGCGTACTACAGTTGTACTACCAAGTCGCAAGTTCTCATCTTCCAGCTCCCCTCCCCAGCTACTCCGCGTACTCCAATGGCACTACAGAGTCGCCAGTTCTCATCTTCCAGCTCCCCAGCTAGTCCGCGTACTAAAGTTGTACTACAAAGTCAACAGTTCTCATCTTCCAGCTCGCCAGATACTCCGCGTACTACAGTTGTACTATAAAGTCGCCAGTGCTCAGCTTCCAGCTCCCTAGATACTCCGTGTACTAAAGTTATACTACAAAGTACACCTCTCGCCTGCCTTTCGCGCACTCGACACGCCCGATCTCCGCAGAGGGTTGCGCGCGCACACACCCCATCGCGCTCTCGCCTGCGTTTCGCGCACTCGACACGCACGATCTCCGCAGAGGGTTGCGCGCGCACATACCCCATCGCGCTCTCGCCTGCATTTCGCGCACTCGACACGCACGATCTCCGCAGAAGGTTGCGCGCGGACCCGGCGCATCGCACGCTCGCCTGCATTTCGCGCACTCGACACGCACGATCTCCGCAGAGGGTTGCGTGCGGACCAGGCGCATCGCACTCTAGCCTGCACTTCGCGCACTCGACACGCACGATCTCCGCAGAGGGTTGCGCGCGGACCGGACAAATCGCACTCTCGCCTGCATTTCGCGCACTGGACACGCACGATCTCCGCAGAGGGCTGCACTTTCGGTTGACGCTGGTCGTCCCGCCCTCCGCCTTTAAGAGAGAATTTATAAAGTGGGGAAATGCTTTTTCATTAGGACATCTCCCGTGCTAGTTTTCCATACTCACACTTGCCTACTCATTGCATGCTTGCATACTCATTGCATGCTTGCATACCCATCACTTGCATACTTACACTTGCATACTTTGACACTTGCATACTTTGCACTTGGATGCTTTCGCTCTTCCACTCACAGTGGGGTACGTATAGCGTTCATGTTGTAGTGCAAGTGTGGTGGAAGTGTCAGTGTGTAAGTGTAAGTGTCGAAGTGTCAGTGTTCAAGGGATTTTCCGGAAGAACCCTTCGCAGTGCTTTCGGGAACAACCAAAAACAGTGAAGAAAACCGAACAGCTGAAATGTTGGACACACTCATGTACGTCGCATGTGTGGCTGAGTTGCTTGCTTTAACTCACTCCATCATGCATGAGAGGAAATTGCAATCTGGGTGGGACACCTATAGGCAACTTCATTTGATGCAACAAGAATGTTGCTGCATTTATTGCCAACGTGCTGGATGTACGAAATGTGAACAATGGTTGCAGAGGACGCAGTGCAAAATCAGTTGCGGCAACAATCGGTGTTGATCTTTCCAACATTCGCAATGAATGCGCCATGTCAGCTGTGGCTACATCCAGTTTAGACGGTTTCTCCGTTGGGATCTTGGTGGTTACACTTGAAATTGTCACAGAAATGAGTGGCATGCTTCCTTTGATGATCACTTTACTCTACAAACAGGTGGTTTTCCTCTTCCATTTCAAGGAGTGGTATGTCTGTCGGATCTGAAGAATTCGGACTTCGCCAGGTCGATGCAGCTGCGCTCGTGGATAATCCGCGGCAGGCTAGATCCGCTGTGGCTTTGTTGAGCTTGGTCTACTGAGCAAACTCGATGGTGCAAACAACCACATTGCATGTTAAGAGCCACACGGACTTGGACCTGTATTTTCTCCGTGGGTCAGGTAGCTGGAGCGTTTCGCCGAGACGGACTCGTGAAAGTCAAGAGGATCTTGCCAGCAGATGTCGCAGAGGTCGGCATGTAATCACAACAATGATGGAACAAATCCAGAGGAAGACTCTTGGATCCTGGAGGCTGTTTGCAAGCGTGTGCACGAAGAACTTGCATCTCGAAGGGCTGAAGGTGATAGCACATATTTTGGCGATGTCTATGGGTATGAGGCAGACATTTCAATCACGTCCTATTCATTGTATAGCAGCTCTTCCAGTTGTAGTTCTTGCATGCACGAAAGGACACTGGGCAGCGGTGGGATTTGAAACTCCGGCTTTCCTCTGAGGTCTGCATCCACTCATACACTCAATTCAGACGGTTTGCATTCACGATTTTTACCCCTCTATCTTTTGCTTGGTCTAGTATATTCTTCTTACTTGAAATTCAGGTCAAAGATGCATTGAGGATTTTGCTGGAGTCCTTGCAGGGAGTGCCATTCTTAACGCTTTTCCTCTTGAAGATAATGAAGTGACTGAATGTTTGCGACCGAGGTGCTGGAGTCGCTGCGCCCTTCTTGGCAGCTCACTGAACTCGCCGTCCATATCCAAGGATGAAGAAGATAGAGGTAGATTATATAAGAAGGTAGTAGACAACTATACTTGGTCGCATCTAGATGCAACTGGTCTTCACTTGAACACAGCATGCCTCAGCAAGGACTGAGGTGGCTTGGTCGTTGTCAGATTGGCTAAGGCAATGTGCACTTTTCCAGCTGATCCAGGGCAGCCAGTGCGGAGAATCAATTGTCGGCTGTCCCTGTTGCTTTGCGGATCGCGGAACAAATTCGTGGCGAGGTACATGCCGATACCTCGCATGTGTATGATCAGCAGGCAGGGTCAGAGCAGCCGGTAGTGGCAGCAGGTCGTGACTGCATGAATTCCACTTGATGTCCACTAGCTTTTTGTGTGTCCAGGTGGTGACCGTCTTTGCTCGAAGCTTGGAATGCAGCTCTTGGGGTTGGGTGCTTTTTGGATTTTGATGGCATCCATTTTTGCGCAGAAAGCGACATGCCGAGCTTTTGTGCAGAAAAATATTAACACGGCTCTTGCGCCTAGTTGTATGCGTTACAAGGCTGAAGTTTCAGAAACACATCAGTTTTGATTTGGGATCCAGGTGGCTCTTCACGACATACCTGCAGAGTGCTGATCTGAGAGTCCTTGCTCGTGGCCGAACGGCCGTTTCTCGTTTTCAAAGGCGAGGGCCCACGAAGATGTATCCAAGAAGCCACTTGGAGCCTTGGACGAAAAGACACGATTTGAAGCCTTGGCGGACAAGTTTAGTCTCCGATGTGAGGACGGCGAGCTGCACCTGGGACTGAAGGAGGCAGGTCTTCGTGTCTTCGTGTCTTCGTGAGCATGGCTTGGTTCGCCAACTGGAATTCGCAGGGTCCTTGTTTCAAGATGTGTCCTGCTTTGCTTGACAAACGTTTGGGCACATTATCACAGTGGATACTTGCTTTAGGTAGACGAGAGCTGCGCAGTCCTTTGCACAATGGAATGTGGAGATTGTGTCTGGTGCTTGACTGTTGATGTCTTGTGCTCTCACGCATGACGCTGCACGCGTGGCACTGCGCAGCTGAGGTACTGATGGACAGTCGGCTGCTCCACTGTGGGACTGCGAACAAGTCAGACTTGTCTCCTCCTCGATCAGTTTGTGTCTGAAAAGGGATCTTCCTTGGAATATTTCAGTGTTTGGCTCGTTGTTTTTTGTTTTTTTTCTATTTCTGCTGGAGAGGCACAGATTCCTGTTCTATTCATCCTGGATGCCGCCTGCAAGAAGGTCAGATCTGACCACCCTCTTGCCTCTTTTTTGCTTTTTTTGAGTCGTCAATCCGTGATGTGCAAGGTCTCGAGGTTCGACAAACACTCTCTTGCCTGAGTATGAGGACCGGCTAATCCTGGTTCAGGCTCACAGCTCCAGCAGTCTTCGCGGTGGGAGCCAGGAAGAAGTGACATGAATCTTTCGGGTTTTTGGCCAGGAAGAACTCCAGCTTCACACCCAGATTTGCGGGGCGATTGAGGGTATTCTGTCATCGGCCACTGGTGGTTTTGGGGGAAAAACGTTCCCAAAAAGGTCTGAGCCACCGCTAGCCGCTAGCGTCCCAGGAGCGGCTCTCACTCCGGCAATGGCCCACATGGACTTCGATGGATGTTTGAGGCCAAAGTGCCCCCCAGACTGGTGACTGTGATGACGTGACTGGCCTCCCTGTGAAGATCGCACGAGAAGGCCGAGAAGGAGCGGAAAATCCAAGCTGGGCTTAAGATTGTTTTTTTTGATGCTTTGTTATTGTGTCTTTCTGGTGATTGGAAGCTTGGAATGCTTTTGATGGCATTGAAGTTGGGGACTTCCTTTCGCAACTTTCTAGCTCCGACGCAGCCGAGAATCTGGGTTCAACCAGACCGGTCTGGTGCCTATTGACTGCTACTGTCTTTTTTTCCGGCTGCTTTGCCCTTTCTTGCAGTTGTCTTACTTTTGTCAGGCGCTGCATGGAGCTGCAAGCCCTTGGCGGCCTTCCCAAGGCCCTGGGAAACCTAAAAAACAAAGAGCATCGGTCAGCATCAGTGGTACAAGCTGCACAATGAAATCATGCAATCTTGTCAGAGAAGTGTAGAGTCTAATGAGTCTAAGCCCGTCAAGAACTGGCTCACACCAGATTCGCATCGTCATGAGTCTGAGCCCCAAAAGCCTTCGCGTGAGGAATCGAAACGAAAGTGGATGGAGCCTCGGCTGTACTCCGAGAAGGCCAAGGGCGGCTCTTTCATTTCCTTTCTGCTACAGGCTTTGGATATCATTTGCAACAGGTATGGGTCTTCCTTTGGGAGCTTTTGTTTTTGAGATGTTGGGTCAGAGATGATCAGAGGCGCCCGAGAGTGCGGGTCACCCGACTGGCAGGCTTCCATGCGGAGAAGCCGCTTCGGGGCAGGCAGTCGTTCGACACGAGATGGGCCGTCAGAACTGCACACAAAATAATGAATGCCCTTGTGCCGGTCAGGCGTTGCTATTTGTGCATTGGCTTTCATAGCCAATCAATTTGGAGGTACAGCACTGACCTTTGCACAAAAGTGTGGACTGCTCTTCCCAAATATTGCTGCATGGTCTTGCCAGGTACTCCTCTCTTTGTTTCTTCTCCTGCTGGTGCTATTTCTCAAACGCAGGTTGGTTTGTAAGATGGCCTTTCTACCACCACACTATATAGACTCGACGGCACATTTCTGAATCTGCCACTTTGAGGCCCGAGCAGATTCTCTAGTGATCCGTCTTGCAGAAGCTAAACCTGGCAAAAAGTGAGCTGCACAGACAAGGATTTGCAGTAGTAGATGCCAAAAGACCTGCATGCCCTTTGTTGGGTGGGCTCTAACTTGCATCGGTGACAAACTGATGATTTTTGAGGCCTGATGATTCCCAGGTGGCGGCGGTGCCTGTCATGAAAACCAGAGTTAAGTACGTTCCTTATTGAGGTCGTTCCAGCCGTCACATTGGTACCTTGTGACTCTGAGCAGCTAAGGATTGGCAAGAACAAATACACCATCGGAATGCAAGGTTCTCGCAAGGAGGAGAAGACCAGGCGGATTGTTTCAGCCTTGGAACTTTCCTGATTAATTCAAGACCTAATAGCGACGGCCGATGGCCTCCAACCTAAGAGCGATGGCCTCCAGCCTCCAACCTAATTATATATTAGTTCAAGACCTTGGAACCTCACTTGCTCCGTTCTTTTAGCTGTCTTGCACTTGGTCGACTTCGCATGGACGCGGCTGTTCATGGCACCAGTACGTTCGAACCACTGTCTGCCATGTCCGACGGCACCGCACCTTGACTCGCGGACAACACACGCGGACATGTGGACGACGGCCCCGGATGGCCAGGTGGCTGCGGTCGTTGAAGGGGAAGTTCGTCTACCGTGGTCCCAAGCCCTACGATCCCGATCGCTTCACCAAGGCGACTGGAGCATGCCCAAGCGATGGAGTGGGGGCGGGGATTGAGGGATTGAGGTTTGAGTGCAGTGCGGAGTGGGAGTGTTTGGAGAGTCTGTCACTGGGCGGGTACATGGGATCCACGAAGGATCTTTTTCACCCGGACGGATTGGACCGGCATAATGGAGGGTTTTGGGGGTCTCAAATCCCTGGGTTTTGAGGGACCAAGGGCTGTTTGGAGTGTCTGTAGTAACATGTTTTTCTTGCCGAGTGCCTGACAGTCGGTTGAGTTCAGCAATCTGATGTCTTATGTTCAGGTGACAAGGATGTGGAGGGTCTCCTTGAAGTCTTTCAAACACGGGTTAATGATTGTTATCAGTTATCACTGGGAGCCACACATTTTCAGATCCACGTTCTTCGTTCGTTCCGTTTTCATGCTAGTTTGCTGATGGGCATGCCATGCTCTGGTTCGTGGGTTGGGGAGATGTTGCCGAGAAGCTTGTGAAGTATGGTAGTGCAAAGTGACTGGAGAACAGGCCTGTGTAAGTAATGAGGCCGACAAAGTCTGAAAACAAGGTGCTTGACACAAGGGAAGGTGGCAGAACAGATTCTTTACTCTGCCCGAACCACCTGCTTGTGTAGAAAGAGTTTGCATTTTTGCCTTTCACGTTTTCCTGACACCGAGCACACGCCATACCTGGCCCCGCAGAGCCAGGTATCCATATCGATTACCTTGGATCCCAAGCAAGCTTCCAACACCAAGATCATGAATCAGGCGCTTGGTTTGGGGCACTGGAGAAGCCACTGATGGTCGTTGAGATAGATTCTACCTATACTACCTAGTTGTAGAACATCAGTTGCTGAAAAACAGACATTGGGGCTTGAACACGAAGGAAACAGGAAGATCTCAATTCTAATGACTCCACTGAAGATTGGAAGCCTCTTCACCAGAAGCCGCTGAGGTGATCGAAGAAGCTCGACGGATCAGTGGTCAGCACCCATCGGCGGGGTACTACCCACCGCACTTTTGCGTGGAGCTGTGGGTGTGTATTGGAAAGAAGACCCTTCTTTTTCCTTTTTTACATGTAAAAACATCCAACCAATGGGCTTTGCATTTTCCATTGTTCCTTTTTGCAGCTTGTCGAACTGGGGATTTGCCTATTCTAATACACACCCAGCCTGTGTGTTTGTCGCTTTACTCTACACATGAGGATGGTGTAAGTGGTTTTGTTCAGTAGAGGTTGAGAACGTGTAGAGTTATCGATGTTAGCGCACTAGACTCATGTCACCCAAAGTAACCCTTATGTTTGTGCTTTCAGATCAGTGACAGGTGATCACCTTCAACACGAACGATGCCCAGCAAGGAATCCGAAAGGCTGGCCGACTTCTGCAAGTCACAGCGACCAAAAGCGCACCAGCGGCTGCTAGTCGTCATATCTCCACAACAGCGTTGTATAGAACAAAGACATAGTTAATGCCATATTCATTATGCATTTGAGTTGACAGGAACAGGAGTGCGGATCATCCCATCATTCAATCGTGCCACCTCTTTCAGGGTGACAAGTGCGGCGTCAAAGTGAATCTGGAGGGCCAGCTCATGCTGGGGCCCGGGACAGGATGCAATGCTGCTGGTCAAACACAAAGCAACCCTTTGCACATATGCCCCGAGGCAAGACTTCCTGTACCGTCTCAACACGATTGTCCTTCCCCGTGTGCGAGATTTCCAAGGCTCTTTGTATTCCCATTGCAGCTAGCCGCTAGCCGAAGACGTTTCCTCCAAAGTCGCCACAAGTTACCCTCAAGCTTTCCAGCTCAACTGATCTAAGTTAAAGGATTTCTGCTT
>CAXAMN010022276.1:0-26681 GCA_963970005.1 Durusdinium trenchii | reverse complement strand
CAACATTGAGGTTTTCCTAGACCTGGAAGTCATTGGGGTTCTTGGAGCTACACTCCCTGAATGCATCATAGCTACGTGTGTTGCCCTGACCCTTTTTTGGATTCCACGACAGGTGGTGCCCTTTTGACGTCACCGGATTCCATGATTCTTTCGTGTATTGTATCTCCACTCGGTTCTTGAGAAGCTGTGGGTCCAGAATCTGCCGAATCTGCAGGCTTCGTACCGACGGTACAGCCAGCTCTCGTAGCTCGAAGACGGTCTGGACCGACAGTACAACGGTTCCGACAGTACAGCCCGGGGGGGAACTGGGAAATTGCGGGTGTTCAAATATTTTCAAGATCAATCAATACTTGTTCAATACTTGGTTACAAGCTATACTGCTATACTAAATATACTTAATATACTTATTCTATGTTTTTCCTTTCTGGGGTTTTGCTATGTATCTGGGGTTTTGGCTTGTGCCACAGCTGTGTACTGTAGTATCCAGAGTTTGGAGCATGCAGCTGGTGTAAAACATCATCAGCCAAATGCTCTTGCACAGTGTCAGCGCTCTTTGAAGTGCAAGTTCACTATACACTCGCAGTGCGCGCATTTCAACTAACAGGTTTTCTTGCATTTCAACTGAGTGGAAAAAACCGTTCCTGCAGGGAACAACATATTCTCACAGTATTGTGGGAATATGTATTATATATGCTAGATAGATATATATATATTTGGGGAATGTCGGTGTATGTTTTCACCCTCGTCCCCGTCGTTCGGTGGTGGCTCAAAAGCTTGGACTATACGGGCAGTGCCTGGGGCCCAGAAACGTTTATTGCGTGCGCAAAAACAATTGCTTTTGAGCCACCACCCCCAACATCCGGCAGCGGTGGCTGCCCTGCAAAGGTCTGGGCAGCATGGTTCCTCCCAACCTTGGTTGCAAGGCTGGGTGAATCAAGTTGCGTGGACCAGACAATCTCGAGTCGGGGTGGCTTCGGAAGAAGTATCTCTACACCCGGGCAGGTTCTCCCTGCATCTATCATCGGCCACCGTGGGGGTACTCAGCTGAAGTGCCCAAACTATTCCGCAAAATTTTGTTCGCAACACACTTTGTATTGTGGAAGTGTTGGCAAAATCCAGTGCACTTCACATGGACCGATTCATTGAACTTAACCACGCTCAAGGTGTTCATTCGTAACCCGTTGCATGCAGCAGTGGTGTTGGATTTTCCATTGAAGAACAGAACAATTTTTGATGATTTCTTTGCAGTCATCTTTCATTGAACCAGTAGCTGAGCAAGCAGCATCAAACAATGTTTCGTCGATCTTGGCTTTCTGCAGCTGTTTGGTGTGGGGGCTGCCCGCGGGAAGCTCGCAGGCGTGGTTGGTGTGGGGGTGATTGCACAAGTGAATGAAATTCAACCCCATCATTCTGCAAAATCAATCTCCGCCAGGCGGCGGTGGTATCCATCCCTGGCTTTCGTTCACCAGGCCTTGGCGCAACGGGTCTTTGTCGACCGTGGGTTCCTACTTTGTTTGTTGTTTGGGGTCTAGAACCCACCCACCGCACCAGGTTGCCTTCAGCGACGACTTGGTCATCCCTTTGCGCCATCCTAAATACCGTTTACACGTGTATTTAACATTGTGACATTGTTGAAAAACACGGGGTGTCGAGGTGTGCCTCATGTGGAGCCAGGCCATCATTCCGATGATTTCACGTCGCATGTTCTCATTCTAGTGACGTCTCATTCTAGTCTAGTGATTTGGCGGTTCAGGAGAGGAATCGAAGCCGCTCTAGATCCCGCTCTCCACTCGACGGAGTACCGCCCTTGAAACATTTTGGTAGTGGTCAGGAGCTGCAAAGGTTAAACATGAACACGGAGCATGAACGCAGCCCAACAAGGCCGTGGAAGAGGTCCGACCTGGATTTCACCGCCAGGCGCAGCTGTGAAACAAACGCGACGCCGTGAAACTGCTGCCTATCGTCTGCGTGAAACACTGCCATGCATAGTTTTGGCAGGATGCCATACTGGACTGGTCTCCTTTGTACTGTTCTCAGCAGCTTGTTCAGGGTGCGTTTTCTTGCATACGAACAATTGCCCAGGATTGATGATTTTGGACCATATCCATTGAGGCCCCGAAACCTATTTCCGAGTACGCCAGACACGGTTGCCGATTCTGATGCTTCTACTGTGGCTTGTTGTGATGAATCTTTTCTCGCACACAGGTTGCTCTAAATGAGTGGTTTGACCATGCCTGGTTTTGGTGACAAACACAAGTAACATCATATCTTGTATCTGAGTCATGAAATGAGGAAATGAAGCCTACCATTGGTGCTAACACCAAGAAGCGGGAGATCGCTGCTCTTGAAGCCCAAGACATTCTGGCCAGGGTCCCAACGCACAACATGATGTATAGTGCCCAGGGTTCACGACATGTTGCATGATATGTGCAGCTGCACTGCACCTCTGATGAGGATGACCATGTCCACCGAACCGCTTTTGCTAGCACGGTGCTCACAGAAGCCTTTTCCTCAGTCATGTCGAGCAGCGCCCACTATATGAGCGAACTGTAAAGAGCTGTGCTGTTGAGGATGTTGGGGATGCTGTATAAACATATTTTGTCATGTGGATGTTTCATACAAAATAGGTCTATCCAACAATAGCTTTATACAAATAATATCAGATTTGTTCACTGGCAAGTTTTCATTCATTTAGCCCGCAATGCAACGTTCGCCGCTTTGAGGTCAAGACCTTGTTGCATCGGCCGTACTCTTTGGAGCTTCCTGTCAAGGCTTTGCGTCGGGCATCGCTTATGTTGTCGGAAGCTGAAATTCAAATGGAAGCGGGCGAATATGACCCAGAGTTTATTTTGAGCTTGTCGCGAAGGACGACGCTCAACTTTGATCCATCCTTTGACTCAAATGGGTCTGACTAGTGTTTCTTTGACGCCTTGGGGATCCATGCAGGGTGGTGTGCAATGGAAAACTGTTCACGTCCAACCCGCTTCAGAAGAATGCTTCACACAGTTTTGGAAGCTACTCCGTAAAGCATTTTGCTTCTGTGTCATTTTCCATGTCAGACATCTTGCTCAGAGCTTTTTCTAGCCGTTTCCATGCCTCTGAGCGACATCGAGGACCTCAGTGAGCCTGGACCTAAATTGCCAGTTCTTCTAGGATTCGATGAACGCTTTTTAGAACAGCCATGTAACATGTATGTGAATATCTATAGATGACCACTCTGAGTTGCCCTGTGAAGGCTGTGATGAAGGCTACCCATGCATTCCCAGTTCACTTAAGTCTTTTATTCTTGAGTTGCAACTGTTACAGCCTGCAGGCTCCTTCGACCAAAAATCCCAAGTTCGGAAGCCTCAACCACAAGCGCGGTCAGGTGACGGCATGGCGACCTAAGTGTTTCCCACTGAAACCACGGAGAAAGTTGGACATCATCTTGGCCACCTGGTTGAAAGGTTGGTTTCTTCAACTGTTTCTTCAACAACACCTCGACAAACACACCAATCAAGAAGTCATCATCGGGCACTTTCGGCACTACTTTCGGGCTTCCATAGTTGAATTGGCCGCCCAAGGCTTGCAAGAAGCCGAAGAAAGGCGATTCCGTGAAGACTAAAAATGGACTCGCCCCGGGAAAGACCATGAAGCTCACCTCATGGGGGACAATCCGCCAGGGTCCCAACTCATGGACATATGCGCCACATATTCACCCCCAACCGCTTTTGGCTATCCAAGCTCGCTGCTCACTGCAGGTTGTTTCTCCGCGACGACCTCAGCGAACACCAAGTACTTGAGCGTCAGAGGGTCGAAGGACCGCTGCATGTTGCCAGTCAAACTCTCCCTATTACAAAGTGTTGACGATCTTTGACGATCAAACCCTTTGCCACTCAGGACTTCGCGACTCAGGTATTCCATTCCCAACCGTACAGCTCTGCCTGCCAGAGCGCAGGTGTTGAGAAGGGACGTTTCGTCTCCCCTGAGTGTGGAGAGCATATGGCCGGTCTTCGACTCAGCGTTCAAGGGAACCCAACAGTTCAACCCAGCACTTCAACCCACCGCTTCAACCAATTGGCTTCAGGATTGCCTATTCACTGGTCCAATCCCAAGACTGGCTTGGTTGACATGGACCTCAGCAAGGCTTTCCCTTGGATGTCGGAAGTTGAGGCCTAGTGGGTGAGTTTTATGAGCTGGAGTCAACTTGCCAAAGTCTAGAGTGAACTTATTGTAATATATATATATATATCATATCGTGTTTTTGCGTGAACATATCATATTCCTGTCTCAGGCCCCCAGAAAGCACAAAGCTGTGAGCCTTTTTGCGGGGATCTTGGGGTTGGACCTCGCGATCATGCCGTTGGGTTCTCAGGCATTGAAGTTCTGAGGCAATTGCAAGGTTGGGTGAATTGACTTGGTGGTGAGGTATGCAGAATCCGTGGCCTTCGCACGATCCTCAAACTCTTAAGTTGAAATTCTGTGGGCATCTCCCCAACCTTCCTATGGCTTTGATAAGGTAGAACGTGATCCGTTCTGCCAGAAGGTGATTTCCGGCAGAATCCAGGACGGTTTTTACAAGTCTTCTTGCACCATCCACGACAACGTGGAGACCTTCGAACTGAAGCATCTTAAGGGGTCTGATTCGGTGAACGGCCTCCACGGAGGCTTCCCATGTCAGGCTGGACTGACAGTCCTTTAGAAACACGTTTCATGCAAAAAACTTGTGGTTCATGTGTGGCGGGGTGCAAAACCCGTGCCAGGGATGCAGCCGGGCTGGCCTGAAGAAAGGCATGTCGGACAGCCGCACCAAGCTCCTGGAACATTTCTGGCGTTTGTTTGACTCACATGCCCGACTGACCCTAGATGGCATGAGAGCGGCAGCAATTTCTTCATTAAGCTGTTTGGCCTTTTGCTGAATTTATTTCTAATTTACATGGTTCCCCAGGAAATGGATGCTTTTGGAGAACGTCGGCAACGTCCTCACGATGATTGATGTCATGAATTGCATCACGGAGGACCCTGGTAGTTTATATCCACACGTCACTCTTTCTACTTCTCCTTTCTGGCAGAACTGCAAGAAGCGAGACCTACTGCTGCGGTGGGTCACTCTCACGGGTTACGATGCAGGTGGTGAGGTGTTCACCTTAGACTCACATGCAACTGGGGTCCCAAAGGAGCTTTTTTTGGAGGTTTTTTGTCCATCTGCAGTTCCTGTGTTTCTTTTTTCACACCTTGCGGTAGGTGTGGCGTCAGCGGACGTTCTTCCTCGTTTGCAAGAAGAATTTCAAGTTCTTCCAGGTGCCCCGTGGCCATCTCTTACCGTTGACGCTCTATGACGTGAGTTCTTCCGTGTATTCTTACTACATGTTCTTCCGTGTGTTCTTGTATGTGTGTCTCGTATCTGTGCCTTCTAAACCTTTCATATGTGTTCATATTTCTTTCATATGGCCGACAGGGCATGAGCCTGCTGGATGAAGATGTTCTGAAGTCTTGGCCCCAACGGCCCTGGCATGTGAAATCCCGTCCGAGCCTTCACAAGTGGCTCCAAGCTGCACAGAGCTTGGAGGACAAGAGTCGCCTCGCTTGCATAGGAAACATCGTAATGCCGGACGTCGGCTTCTTGGCTTTGCAGCTGCTGGGTCATCAAGAGAGAGCCGAAGGCTAGATAAATCTCTTTTGCACAGCAGTGGGAAAATTAGATTCCTGCCCACTGATACCAATTCAGCAGGTTTGGATATGGGGGTTCGTCGCACTGATGCGCCAAAAAGGTGGCAACGGTCCATGTTCATGTGCAAATGGTTTCTTTGGATATCAACACAAGATGTACACAGTGCAAGTGTTTTCTTGTACACGATGCTGGTGTAGTCATTCTCAACACAAGAGTTTTGGCTCCCCGCTTCCAGCCGCGGACTCTGGCGGCGGCCTGGCAATCCACAGGAAGCGCTGCCGTCCTGTTTGAATGTCCACTGTTCATATTTCTTCACCCATTCTTGGTAGTTGTGGACAAGAAGTTTGCGTCAACGGTTCACCATTGTCGTTCACCTTTGTCGTTACTCCGGTTTCAGGTGTTTCACCAGCTGTGGGGGGTTGAAAGAACACACACTAATATAATCTAATATATTCTAATATACATGTAACTATACATGTACAGGGTGAACGCCCTCTGCGTGATCAACGATTCAATCCAAGTTTCATGCATATCTTATCTTACATAATATGCAAATGACTCATGGTTCCCATTTCATTGTTCCCATCGCCTTGTGTCGGAGCATGGCCAATCCCATTCGCGAAGACAATGGCTCTTGATTGAACCCACCTTGGAGGACTGGTCTTTTTGATAGGCATCGACAAATCGAAACGGGTTTTGAACATCAACAACATCAACATGTGCTGAACCCATGCAGTGTTCAGGTGGGGCCACCTTTTCTTGCCAATGACATCTTCAATCCTTCCAAATGTGCAGGCGCTTAGTGATGATGAGGCCTCACCTGTTCCGTCCGACCGGGCGCCCACACAACCGATCGCTGGGGTCGCGCGTCGTCAACCTGCCAAGCGCAAGCAGAAGGCAATTGTGACCGTCAAGCATGTGGATGGCCGTGCTTTGAGGCACAAGGTCGACGGCCCTTGCGGCTGTCTTTGCCAGTGCTTCGTTCCTTTTTAGAACCGTGCACACCTTTGATCAGTTGCACAAGGTCCGAAAGGACTTGATCGGGTTGGACAAGGTGGAACAGGACACCTACGCCTAGCCCTCAATGATTTCCAATCTCTAGCAATGGGAAACAAAGATTGGTCAAGAGAACTTCAGCTTTGATTTGGTCTCCCTAGCCCTAGCGTTCTCGTGCTAAGATCTTCAACCTTCTGAAGGGATGTGATCCTGGCTGTCGAGGAGCCCGGCGCCTGTCGTTGTTGGGGCAGTCAGTGTGCATCAAAGGATATATGAAATTGTTGGGCGTTGGAAAGCATCGATTTGCCACCATTTCTAAAGCGGTCAATGAGGGCCAAGACAGGTGTCCTTTGGATCAGCGATTCTTGCCAAAAGAAAAACCACCTCAGAGCGTGAAACGGCAAGCAGTCTATGAGTATTTGCACTCTTTGTATGAGCAAGCAGCGGAGAGGCTTCCTGATGGAAATGCCTCACACTCCAACAAGCGCCCAAGACAGGGGCGGCACAAGTACGATGACGCAGAAATGTGTCGGAATGAGGTCCGACACCTACCCCCGGGAACCTTTATGGAGTACCTTCGCCTTTGCCGGCTGGAGCTCACTGATTTCAAGATCTCCCGACAACTATTTACTTCTGCCACAGCCTCAACAAATTGTTGGGTGGACTTGTAAGTGCGTGCGTGACGTACTCCAGTTTTGCTTGAATGAAATTGGCCCAAACCTCAATCGTTTTCCGGGAGCCAACGCTAAGGTCTGGATGGAAGACTTCCGGCACCGTTTGAGGATAAGGCAACAAGGTCACCACGCCCGCTGCTCGGTCTGCGTCCGACACCGGCTCATCATTCGCCGCTTAGGCCGTGGTCCGGCACGGCTGGCCCAGCTGGAACAGTACAAGGCCCATTTGGGCCGTCAGTATCGCGACCGACAAGTCTACTGGAGTCACAGAGCACGCAGCCGAAGTGAGGCCACGTCAGGAGCCCCTGTCACCCACGTCTCCATGATTTGCGCGACGGCATGGACCAAGCCAAACATGCATACCCCAAAGGGGAGGCCATCAATGCTAAGGAGTTCGCTTCGTGGGTGAGACCCCGCTTACAGGCTACGACCATCATTGCACACGGCCATGCGATCTTGGTCGGGCTCAGTCCACAAAACACTCTAGCGTCAGGTTCGAGGACCATGGAACTCGTAGCGTACATGATGACAAAGCAATTGCATTACATACACTGGCCAGCAGTATTTCTTCATTTGGAGGCTGACAACTGCAGCCGTGAGTTGAAGCATCAAACAGGTTTGCGCATGATGTCCACCCTGATTGCCCTTCACAGACTACGCGGCTGTGAATTCAACTACTTAAGTACTGGACACAGTCATGAAGACATAGATGCTCATTTCAGCCTCACCAGTTCCTACCTCGACCGATTCCGAGAGCTTCACAACATCAGTGATTTCCAGAAGACCCTACAGAAAATGTTTGAGAACAGAAGCGTTCGGGTCAATGAGCCATCGAGAGAAGTCACTGTGTTTGACAGCTTCCATGATTGGCCCTTCAACAGAATTGGCATCATTTTTACTCATTCCCACTGCCTCGAAGCTTTCCCCACTTCCAGTGACACCTGCACGCGTGCCTTTGGTGCTGGCGAGGAAAGGGCACTATGCTCACTACCTTCAGGGATTGCACGTAAAGGGCATAGGAGGCCCCGGCGCGCCACACGTGTGGCGTTTGGAGCGGCTGGCTGACACAGGAAACTTCTAAACTTTATAGTCTATGTCCGAAACCTTTCGAACTCAACTTTCTAAATCTAAACTTTTGCCTACCGATGGCAGGACTCGACCGCAACACTCTCATATCCAAATTCTGGCGTCGACGACATGTGGCGCACAGTCCCAATGATGTTGTCCTCAGGATTGAACCCTTTGTCAACATTACAGAACTTGACACACAGAAGCAACGTCGTTCCAAATCATGCTGATGGTTGCTTTCTGGCAGGACCAAGCGGTTCATGAGTGATCCTTCGTACCAGCCCAAGCAGTTTTTGTACCTCCCAGCCTCCCAAGCTCTGGTGTTGGCCCACGCCGCACCGCCTCCAGGCAGGTCTGTCAACGCCCAAGGTTTGACGATGCTTGATGCAACCATATGACGCAGTCCTGGTAGCCCCAGTATGCATGCTAAAGTCTATGTAAATGTAATCGCATGTAATCGCATTAGTTTCAATATGTTTCAATCAATTCTTTGACAGTTTTCATCCATGACGCGGTGAACATTGACAGCGATGAGAACAAGAGCCTGCGAAAATATGCGGCCATTCTACGTCCAAGCCCTATTACGAAATGATGGTTCCTGACATGGTCTTAGCCCTCAGTTGGTCCCTTGCTGGCCTAGGCCAACCTCCCTTTGACATGGTGAGCGCAGCTGAATGTATCGAGGACCTTGCAAACAATGTCACCGGTCGGTATCCGCTCTTGGATGTGCACAGGTTAGATTCCTAGCTGTTCCATCTGCCCAAAGAGGGTTTCAGTTTGACGTGAAGATATCAAGAACCTCATGACATCACAGAGTGAAACCCCATGAAGTACTTTCATGGGAATAATCGGCCCAGGTGTTTTCCGAACGCTTCGCCTTCTGTGGGCCCCGGGATCGCATGGCGGCCTCGAGAGGAAGGACAGAATTTGGAAGCTGTCACTCGAACAAACTATGAGGTCATGGAACCTGACCCCCAAGTCCCGCTTGGCCCCTCCAAAATATTGGCTTTGTGCCCGTTAGTGTACCGGGGGGTCTGAATTTCATTGCCCAAAATAAAGTGCAAGTTTTCCAACACGGTGGGGCCTGGGTTGGTGGTGAGACAGGTACTGTTTGAAAGGTTTGTTGGCTTTTGCGTCGAGGTTCCAAATGAACTTCGATTGGTTGCCGAACGACCTCCACCTGCAGAAAGAAAAATGTTTAGAAGAGCTGCATCTCAAGCAGCTCTGTACAGAGCGGCGGCCCGTTTGTGGTCCAAGGGGGTGGATATGGCCGAAGCCATATCGATTGTAGAGTCAGCTATGAGAGATGCTGGCGAGCTTTGATCCCGCTTATTGTTGAACGAAACCTTCGAATGTGTTCTGATCTGGCATTGGATGCCTAGCGTGTCTCAAGCCTTTTTCAAGGGGTGGGCCCGTTTGCTCGGCGCACGTCAGTCATGTTCAGCATTTTCTGCAAACCACTAAACCTGGTTCAAATGTGCTGCGCAAGCAACCTGTTTGATTGAATCAGCGCCTTGCGACGCATAGAAAGCCTTATGGTTTAGAAGAAGGCTTTGAAAGCCCGGCTGCGTTGACAGAAGACCAGAGCTTCAAGTTCGATCGCTGAGGGGAAAGCTGGGCGCTACTTGATACCAGACCCTATATGCATGAATGCTTCTAACAAAGGAAACTGGGTGGTGTTTTCACAACGGTGCATTTGGGGATTAGTTCACACTCGCCAATTGTGAAGGGTTCTCATGCACAAAGGCGGGGTGGGAATAGACTGCTCAGAATGTGCTTACGGGCATTGTCTTCAAGCACAACTCACCTTTCCAGGGACCAGTTTTGTCTTTCAAACAGTTCTGGGAACCCATGTTCTTCTTTTTAGATTCAGGCTTAGGGGATTTGTGCTTAATGACAATGTCCGCAGGCACAACCACGGTGGCCAGGCTTCCGCCCTGCTTTGTGACAACAAATGGGATTTCAGAATGAGTGTTCATATTTCCCTAGCTGATTCATTTTATGAGGGGTGCAACCTTCCACTCGGCGCACACACACATAAAGCTTTAAATTGGAGGGGCTGCTCTAGATGAGGGAAACAACCATTTTGTGAAGATTCGCGCTGCTACTCGGCACAAAACCTTGTGGGGGGAGTTGCTACTCGGCACAAACCGCGTTGGAGGGAGGTCCCACCCGGCACAAAAGCTAGTTCAGGAATGTTCTGCTCGGCACAAAACCCATGGTTGGCACAGGTCACAACCCATTCTCGTTTCGCTAGGGATGCTTGGCACAAACTCCACTGGTGGGGAACCCTGTCAGGAAATAATCTTTGGCCCTACGGCCGAAAGAAGTTCATTTGGGATTTGAACAATCTTTCCAACCCTTTTCAACCAAGTGCGCGGGTGAGCCAGTCCACTGAGAGTCCCAGCATGCCAGGTGATTGCCGTGGGTGTCCTTGCCTCGATGGGCGGCAAGCGGAAGATTTCAAGCGGTGATCCCAAAGCTAAAGCTGCAGCAATTTCGCTACCTGCTATCCCGCCAGACTCGGCCAAACGACCTCATATGAAGTTGTTGAATGAATGGCTGACTTTCAGCTGAATGATCGCTTCATTGAATGATCGCTTCATTGTTGGTTCAAACATGTTTGCTTGTTTCGTCGAGCGTTCATTGCTCGTTAATAGTTGCACCCGAGGGATGAAGTGATTCGAGATCATGGCGCACTAGACCTCTATTTGAGCAAGATGCTGGCCACCAAGGACAGCCACGCAGGAGACGTCATTGAAACCTGCGTGCAGCAAAGCTTCATGGCCAGGAGCAATGCATAGAGTTCTACAACTTCATCGAGGATAAATTTCCAGGGCAAGATGGTGTGTCACTGACTCAGGGAATCAACTGGAGTCAATTCAAGTGGATGCCCAAATTCCAATGAAACTAGTGAGGCCATACGCTACAGAGGAATCTTTTGCATCACCTGGTAGCCACTACTTGCGGCCATGGATGCTGCCACACGAACTTGACTATGGCTTGCGGGGGACATGCGATGTTGAACAACGCTTCGTGTTTAGTATGTTTTCACTTTAATTGCTCCTTTAGTATGTTTTCACTTCGTGTTTCGTTGTCATTCTCTGCTGCCCTCGAATGCCCTCGATCAGGAAGTGCAAAAGTGCCTTTGTCAGCTCATTGGCCTTTCCGGATTCCTGACGGACCCAAACATACCGGGTACCGAAAAGCTGGTGGTATGTGCTGTGGATGATAAGTGGCTCACTGGTCACAGGATGTGGATGTCCGCAGCTGAACTAAGTATAGATTCGGGAGAGAAACTGCTGCCCCCGCACACGGTGTTTGCGGTGAAGGGCTTCAATCGTTCGGTGTGCGGGCTCTTGGTTTTGCTGGCAGCGTATGAGATGCCTTTACTCATGGAGGCCGGTAGCCAAAGAGTTTTCGCAAGGGAGCTTTGGTCCAGTGTGAGTATACCTTCACAAATTGAAAGCCAGGCCATGCCCGAAGAGGTGATAGAGCACTGGCCTTAGCGTCTACTTGGTCACCCCAAGCCAAATTGCATTCGTTGAACATTGTTGAACCACTTCTCAACCAGGACCTTCAAATGCGTCCATTGCACCAAGCAGAACGTGGGGCTGCAAGAAGTGCTCACGTGCCACCGGGGTGCCCTGATCAAACATGATCAAACACTTGCATCATGATCAACCATTGAGAGTAAGTATTGACCATATTGACCAAGCTACTTGACATAGCTACAAAATCTCTTGGTATCGAATATGCTACCATAAGAGTGCATGGTCCATGACCGCTTCAGGAGTGACGCTGAGTAGCGCCATTCGAAGACGCCCCAACTGCTTCAACTTGCTACATCAGATGGAGATCTTAATGCGAGATGGCTTTTCTGGCGACAAAGCTGTGGAGGACCTCCAGGCACCATCACAAAAAAGGGCGCCGTCCGTTTGAGTATATTTGAGGGGGACCAACTCACCTCACATATACATATAGAGTTTCCTCATGGAGTGGGTCTGACGAGGCGGCCCCCCATGCCCCCACATATCCCCACATTCTGCCAGTCCTTGGACGATGCATCCAGCGTGGCCGCTGCCTACCAAGTGGGCCGCACCGAAGCCGCGGCGGCCACTGCACTGTTGAAATCAGTGAGTTCGTCCACCCGAACTAAGCTGAAGGATTTGGTCAGGCGGGTCTCCCACAACACACCAAGCAAACGCGTTGTTGATTCTGATTGTATGTGCAATTCGGCGGTGTTTTTGTGACTTCCCAACCACCATGCTCTCAAACCAACTCTGTGG
This sequence comes from Durusdinium trenchii, assembly GCA_963970005.1. NCBI lineage: Eukaryota > Dinophyceae > Suessiales > Symbiodiniaceae > Durusdinium > Durusdinium trenchii. Next base: position 14,004 of record CAXAMN010022276.1, on the reverse strand, counting down.
AGGATTCATGGGCAGCCAAGATTTATCCTACACGACGGGATCGCGGCAGGAATTTTCAATACAGACTACAATGGCGTGTCTGGTTCCCTGGGTGCCTGGGAAAAGTTCCTAGGGAATAGCCAGGACTGCGTTGACCTGTTACTACATCGGATGCAGAAGGATTTCGAGTCACTGGCAATAAAGATGAGGAAGCCATGGTCGCAGCAAAATCTAGACTCTTTTAGAACAATTGCATTTGTTTATGTGTCCAAGCAAGGCTTGCGTGGGGATGTCAAGACTTCAACTTCACAATTTATTACCCCTGAGCTTGCCAAGGAACAGCTGCAGCGTATTTGTGCATGTTTCTTGTCGTGCTTGACCGTCTTCAAGGAGTCTGTGCCAACTAGCTACTTTGAAGGGGTGAGGGAGGAGATCGTGTCAACGCTTCTCGTCTAGTAGATCAAGCCACATATGAGAGCGTGAAAGAACACAATTTCAAGGTAGTCTCACGCAAGCTTCAAACAAACTAGATGGATCTGTTTCAATGAGTTGCGAGAAACCCCATTCCAGGTTTTGCAACCGTCACGCAGACGCCGATCTCCTCCACCTCATTCAGAGCTCGGTCCCTCCATGTGACTTGTCGAAGGTCGACGTGTTCAAAAATCATTTGAGCAAGTTCCAAAAGAAGGCTGGATAAACGTAAACCCTTAATACATGAGCTTTACAATTCGTGTCGACCGCTGTCAGCCACGGCCCTTGCTGCCTCGTGCAAAAAGCCGAGCAAGTTCAGGATGATGGCGTGAAGAAGGCCGCAGAGCCTCTCGATCACACATTGGAACATATTGGAACATGTTCTAGGTCTAGGGCCTCACCGAAATCAACACTAAGTTGCAAGTCTCCACAGTATTGCTATCTATATCTATCTATGTTTTATTATGTTTTGATTGATGCAGCTTTAGTTTCACTGAGGCTCGAGGCCGCATTGCTGCAAACGACGTGGTCGCAAACAGAGCTCAACATCCAGAATGACATGAACGCTCTGCGGGGATGGGCCGACAAGTTCAAGCTCTTCGCAAGTCAGCAGGCGCTTCTTCTGCCAAATAGGTTTCTAATAGGTTTCAACAAAACTGTGGTTTGTTGGGCCAGTGTGTCGTATTGCCAGGGTGGGCTCGATTTGCAGTACCTCTCCACTCGCTTTCAGAAGGGGAAGGATGCTGTGGCAAACTACATGTCCCGGCGCCATGTCTTTGGGAGCTACAAGAACCTTATGCTGGCACAGGGTGAGATTGTGGAGAAGCAAGCTGCGCTGGGGAAATCATCGCTCCTTAGCTTGAGGTTCGGGTTCTCAAGTCGTGGCCGCATTCTCACTCACTGTCCAGCTCAGGCTGACCATCATCGTCATTGACTGCACTCTTTGGCCGAACCGTTCTTTAGCGTGAACAGTTTTTGCGTGAAAAGTCACATGACTATCAATGAGAAAAGTCACATGACTATCTTTAGTGTATTTTAGTTTTTGCCCAGGCGCATTGTCAGTGGACGAGTCCTTCACGCTGGCGCAGGCGGTGTGTGGAGGAAATGCTGGGTCGATGGCGTTTGTGCTGATGCCGCAGCCGCATTCGAGTTGCTCTCATACAGCCATACTGGCACACCGAAGGATCTTGGAGGACAAGGCAGTGGCGACGCTTGATGGCATCTCATGTGTGGTGGCGTCGCAGGGTGTGAGTGTGTGTGCTTTATCGCTTTATTTGTTTAAGTTCGTGCTTTTAAATTCGTGCTTTCTCCTCGGGCCCTGAGGAGCTTCGATGTGCATGAGGTCTCGCTCAACTACTGCGACAACGTTCATGGAAACGACCGGAGGAAGACCAGCCAACAGTGTTACTGGGTGGCAATTGCAGTGTCACACAAATCTTGACAAGAAAACATACCGCTTCAAGAAGTATCTTCCCACATCAAAACCTGCAAGTTGCAGCGCATGCTGCTCCATGTGCGGTTATCTGATGTTATCCAAGGCCTTGCCCTCACTTGCGGGATGCACCGAGAATTCTCTCGTGCAAAATGTGTCCTTGGCACTATCCGCGATATCCAGAGGTCAAGAGTCTCTGAATTGCAGAACCCCGAGGAAGATCGGCCACTTGCGCCCCATTGGCGTGTTCCTAGGGTGCATGTGAACGCGTTCAAGTTTCCTCTAAATAATGGAACCTATTTTTGGAGCCTTCATCATGCTGGTATCTTTTAAGGTTCAACAACGCGGCGTCGATGCGACTGGTGACATCCTCTCCAAGCTACTGGAAGGTCTCGAGTTGCAGGATTCCCGCCCAGTCCTAGTGGTGGATTGTTTGCCCAATCGGCTCCTTGATTTTGTTGGGCATGATGACCAACACCGAAAAGCTGGAAAACCAAAGGTGATCAAACATGTGGAACGCAAAGACCTGCTCTCGTCCCAGTGCCCACAACCGGCCTAGGTTTGGAGAGTGGTCCATTTCCTGCGCCAACAAGCAGCTGTCAGTGTTGGTGGATGGAAGGGAGGGCCCGGCTTTCCACTACATGGGGTTGTTTCTGGAAGATGACGGCAAAACCATGAGCAAGAACAGTGCCACCGTAGCGGGGATGCTCATGTCAAAGTGGTGGGATGAGTCAGGGGACGCAGGACCAAAGCGACGACCCCGCTCCAGCTTCTCAGAGCCCACGCCAAGCATGGAGGTGCTTACAGTTTCTGATGGGGTTTGCAAGATACTCGACTTCAAGAAATGAATTCTAAGATGTGTCTTCTTCAACAAGGGGTCAAAAGGGGTCTTCAACATGGGGTTGCGTTCGCTTCTGCTCAGGATTCCAGATTTGGTCAAGAACAAATACCTGGCCAGCCATGCCTCCCAAGTGAAAGCTTTGGAGGACGCACTTGCGAATGACCGGAACATCGCAGCGGCTTTGCAAGGTTCTGTTGGGGAGGCTGGTACCAGTGCAGTGTGTGAGCCACCATCCTCTACCCGTCCCACCGCCACCCCTTCTCGGACAGTTGCAAGCCCTGACTATGACGGCTGCACAGTCCCCAACTTCGAGAAAAGTGTAACCGTGACCACCAAGCCCATGGATGAGTTCACCACTGGCCGAACGTTCATGTGTACTTTATGAGAATCTTTTTGTTGTGTGGACCTATGTGGACCTTTTCTTGGGGATTCCACTTCCAACTCCACCCCACTTCACCTCCCATATCATGTCTAGATGAATTGCCCGTGTGCTGTGTTGAATCAAGGCTGCATTGCAAAGCTGCCCTGCACAACTTGGAGCTACATGTGGGCAAGGATGTCAACGATGAGTCCTTCTGGTTGATCAACGACAGCGCATCGAACCAATCACTGTCGGCCCGAGAGCTCTTTGGGTTCAATGTTGGTGGATTCAGCGAGTTGACAACAGGACTTGAAGGGTTGATTGGTTGTCCCCAAACCATGTTTCGCTAGATCCGGTATTCCTTGGTTGTCCCGTTTCGAATCACCTCACTCCACCTCCACTCACAACCCCAATTCCTGCCAGGAGATGCCAGCACCACCGTGGATCACATCCCATGGATGATCACGTCAGACCTTGATGTGGTCGCGCTGGTGACCACCAGCGATGGGAGCGCAAACAAAAAATTGATGACGGTCGCGGACGTTTTGTGCTTCGTAACCCGAACCCGCGGCATCACTGAAGTGACCATGGTCGATCACGACCTGGAACCAATGACGAAGGATGAATTGTGAACCTGGAACCAATGCTGTGTTTTGTTCCACCTACTTATGAACTGCGTGTCAGCAATACAAATCAACCAGGCTTGTCTCTAACCCACTGGCAGGACACAGATGCTGGGCCTGTCGAAAGGCCATTTCGCTTCAAAGTCACTCCCAAGAGCAAGGTCAATTGCTTCAAGCCGAAGGCTGTCGATGGAGATCTCATGAACGCCCGCTACAGCCAGTTTGGGGGTTGCTTCACAAACTTTGAGAAGCTGCCGAAGTCATCCAATTGCCAAGTGGTGTGGGAGGTGCGTCTTGACAAACCAAAACGAAGATCAAGACCGGTTTTGCATGTAAGTGTGGTTTCATTGAGCTCCCATGTTTCTGACAGTGGATCATTTGGTATCGCTTATACCCTGAAGGTCCGTGTGACGGATGCAGTGCCAGCCGTTTTGCAACCGATCAAGCCAAAATATTATTGGCTGAGTGTGACCAGTGTACCTGCCAAGACGGCAGTCTTGCTCCAGTAGACTTTTGTGGGGCAGCTTCATTTGGGATAGCGGCAACCAGTTGGCATATGGGTTTTGTGTGTCCATGGCTGCCCCCAAAACATGATGTCAATCTCATTGCTCAATCTCATTGCCCCCAAAAAACATGATGTCAATCTCATGAGTCTTGTGAAACTTGGGGGTTCGTTTCAGTTGGCAGCAAGGGCAACACACGAATGCCTGGGGTGCCTCACAGCGGTGATCAAACCAAGCTCCACGCCCAGGAAACACCTGCGTGCCGGGTCGATGCGACGCCAGACATGTGTACAGCGACTGCCTAAAGGTCGATACATAAATGTCTTTTCAATCTCTGCTGCATTTGAAGTTTTCCATTGGATCGAGGGCTCCATAGAATAGTTTACAGGGTTGCAATGGTTTTGGATTCGGTGGACGCACTTAGTGATGATGCTGACACCAAAGGGCCAGCTCAAACAAAAGCTGGACAATCTGCAAAAGCCAAGGCAAAATGCCAGGCAACGCCAAAGGCGAAAGGGGGCCCGAAAACAACACCCAACAAGGTTGTTGAACCAAAGCCCAAGAAGAAGGTTGAGGCACCCAAGGATTCCGACCCTGTGGAACCACGAGGGGCAGTGCCCATGAAACGACCAGCTGCATCTCTTGGGGCCTCCGGTTCTGGCGGTGCAGTGCCCATGAAGCGCCCGGCCAGGAGACAGAAGGACCCAAATCACATCAGCACTAGCAAGTCTCGGTATCCAAATGGTGTCTACTGCATCAAGCTCTTTGGAAAGGAAGTCATTAGGGTGACTAGCATGCATTTGGTTTGTGAAGGGGTGCCAAATAACCTTGAAATCGTGATGTGCAATTGAAACTTGTCATTGCTAAATGCATTGCGTGATATTGCGTGCAATGGAGGTGAAACCTGATGCTGCAATCTCTGACGAGGACTTGGACGCCATCGCTGCTTCTCGGTTTACACTCATCCACTTCCGTCAATCTAATTGTCAACTATAGTGTCGCTCTCCCCAAAAACGTTGACAGCGATTGTACATTTTGTATCTTCAGCTTTTGGTCAAGGCTGCAGTTCGAGACGAACTGATTCGGACGAAGGGCGATGTCTCGGCAGCGAAGGCCCTCCAGGTGGGGACAACTGTGATCTTTCGTGAAACAACAATATACTTTGGTTTTTATCTTTGATCGAACTTCTTTCGGCATTCGAACAACTTTGATCGAATGCAATGTTTGGTGATGATTTTTGATCGAACATCATCTTGGACAGCAATGCGTCAGTTGACGGTGAACACTGAACAGAACACCAAATCCAAGTTGATGCACGAATCACAAAGTCCCAAGATTGAGCAGTGTGCCTTTAATCGCTTCACATGAACCTTACTAGGGGTATTTGCTTTTGGGGTTCCATCGATTGATACACACCGCCCCTTCCCAGGAGTCCATGTCAGCGGAAGCCAAGCGCAAGACTCCAAAGGAGACGCCTGGCGACGGCGGTGCTCCGGGGAGTGACGCAAAGGAGGAGACTGTGGAGGAAGCCGCAAAGACCGAGGAGGTCGACGAGGCTGGCGATGACGCTGAGGGGGAGGAGGAAGAAACAATGGCTGTGGATGGCGCCGTTGAGGCGCAGGGGGTGTCTGGGATCTGATTGACTCAGTGCATCTGGCAAACACGTTTTATGAATCAAGAATCAAATATAGAATTATGTTGCACCTTGCCTGCCTCGCAGGACATCGACTAGCAGAAGTTTTTAGAGTGTGCCATTTGCTCCTGGCCTGGTCACCCGAGTGACGCTGAACGCTCACTTCACCTGAGCCAGTTTTCGAAGCGAAGTCACAGACTGTGTGAAAATCCTTGCACGGCCTCGCGTGAGCTGCGTTCCATGTTGCAAAGCTTTTGCATAAAGCACCAGCATATCAGAAACCCGTTGGTTGAGAAAACGTGAAATCACATTCTTCGACATTTTTCTTGTCAAGGCTAATTGTGGTGAGAAGTAAACTCGGGGTGGGGGTATCATTTGATATCGTTTCATGGAACCCACGAGATGTGCACCTTCGTTGATGGGTCGCTCGGCGTGATATATGAAACATGAAGAACCGTTTGCAAGACGCCTCCAAAACATTGTTTGTGAAAGTGGCCTGCAGCGACCGATTAAGGAGGAATTCCATGGTGTGAAACAGGTGAGCCGCCGGCCGGCTATGAATGCCACATTCAATTTCGGAATGGTGACACCCTTGATGTTGAAGAAGTAAGTGAGAGCGATGATTCCCGAATCGGCCCGCTTCTCATTTGGGTCTACAACTTTTTTGTGCACCATGTGCCTGGTGAGTCAGTTGTCGCTCATGAAGAGCTGATTTTTCTTGTCAAAAACGCAAAGATGACACCAGAGCCATGGTCTGTTCAGATCGAATGCTTTTCCATTTGGGAGCAAGTGGATGCAATGGTCACGTTCAAACTGCGTCGCTGAATCGTGCAATGAGGATGAAAATGGCTGTAACTGTATCAGTGCAACATGGCAAACTAAAATCCGAAGAGCGCTGGAGACCCATGTAGTGCTTAATTTTTCCTTTGTGTGCTCAATTTGCCTAGGCGCTTGCCGAACTTACATGGGCCAACTGGAAGGCCAGGTTCATCACAAACTCCCTGAAAAGGTCAAGTTCAAGGATGTTAACGGTTTGCATGCGACGCGTCGCAAGAAGCTCTTGGCTTCCCCACCTGGGAGGCCATCTTCACCACCCGCACGATGAAGTTCCGGCGTCCGGCGGCGGGCGTGAGATCGACGGTGGTTAAAATATAGGAAGGGTCCCAATTAATACCAAACCAATACTTTCAGCCAAAAAATTGTTTGCAAAACGTGTTTGCTGATGTTCTGTGGTACCTTCAAACCAAACATACCCACAGCAGCGCAGGGGCCGAGAGAGTCGGACATCAATATTCAAATATATAAACTTATAGAGTAACGCCTTTTTTCCACTCAGTTTAGTTTTTGGATGGAACGATTTCCAGCTGCAGTTTCCAAAAGCCTTTGGTTGATGATGTTTTGCACCAGCTGCACTTTCCAAAGACTTTGGCTGAAGGTGCTTTATACCAGCTGCAGTTTCATTTGGCTCATGATGTCTTACACCAGCTGCATGCTCCAAGCTCTGGTACATTGCTTCCAAGTGCTTCTAGGAAGCCAAAAGCCAAAACCCTAGATACATAGCAAAACCCCAGAAAGGAAAAACATAGAATACTTTTGACTTCAACCATACGTGACAACTTCGGCATGAGCTGTCAGAACACAGACTCCGCTCCTGGAACAAGAAGTCCCTTCTTGATATCGTAGCCTATAAACTCATAAGGAGAAATCATAGCATGAGTTCTATTCTATTGAATTCTCAATCTGCTTTGGATCATTGCTTGAGTACTAATCCACAACTCGTCCCACTCATCACGGTCTGTGGGTCATTAGACCCGGCTCCAAAGCTCCATGTGGGTCACGACCGCCACATCATCCCATATCACCAAACACCGCAGTGGCCTCCTCAGTGACATCCTGAAAAAGCACCGCGCGTAGATCGAACGAGCTGAGCTGGGTGAGTCCAGGTGTGCTGAGTTGGAGTCGGTGTTGAGGGCATTTTTTGGGGGAAGCCTTAACGGTGAACACTGAGTGAACACCTTTGGATAGTTGATGATACTTTAGGGTTTCCGCATCCTTGTGGTCCTCTTGTCTGCCCGCATGGGTGGGGGGGCGATAGCGAGTTGAAGGTGACCTGCCGCAGAATCAGGTCGGGGTTCGAGTTGGGTCGCCCGTTGGGTCTGGTACGTGAGAATGCCCCTTGAAAAGGCCAGGGCCCCTAAGATTGAACTGTATATATACTGGATCTCGGAAGTTTGTCTTCAAATTTCACGAAAAAGAACAAGGATCCATGACTCACTGCCATGTCAAACACATGTTTGGTTGTTCAATGGAACAGCTCGGGCCTCAACTGGCGGGGGCTTGTGAGTGGACCTAATTAAGGTTCGAATTGCCTGAAAGTGTAAAACCCCCACATCCTTTCTCCCAAAAATACAGCTTGAACATAGAGACGGCCAATCGGCGACAGCTTCACCGCGCAAGAAGAAAAGACGGACCAATGCTCCTATGCCCAACTTTTTTTTTTACTGGTGACCTTATTTTTATGCAGCTGCATCTGTCAACCTGTTGGTCAAAATCTGTTGGTCAGAAGGAAGGCTAATATGGCTAATTAGCGGAGATCACATCAAAGGCAGCGTTTTCAGCGGAGACGTTCTCTGGAACTCTGGCAGTTTCACTCCAGAGTCTGTTCACAGTGGATCGCGAGGTCTCACTCTATCACCCAGACACACCATGGGACAATATATAAATATATATATATATAGCGGAGAACCCTCCCTACCTAGGGAGAAACCGATCGGGCGCTTTCCCTTTTCCTGAGCAATGAAAGTTCCCTCGGACTCGACAACTGACCTGGTTGTGTCACGTGTGGATTTCACAACCGGTAATATTCTCTTTTTTAAAAAATTCCGATTTGCCCAATCAGGAAAAATTCTTCGATATGCAGAATGACTTTCGTCCTTCATCAGAGCCATCTCAGCCCCATGGTCATACCCAACCTAATCTTTGAACTTGCGGGTCGAAGAACTCCCGGGGTAGACACTACCGGCCTTCTCCTGTGTCTCGGCCACCAAAGTCAGATACTGCACCAGGTCGCGGACCATCGGGGTCAAATTGTCCCGATGTCGCTGAGCTACCATCCAGCTGCAGTATGACTGCTTCTCGCGCTCACCCGAGGCACTCAACTCCTCATACGATAGGTTCTGCTTGGCATATTTTCCGGACTCAATGAGAGTCTTTCCCCACATAGCCAGCGAGTCGATGCCGGGCGGAAACGGAATCTCCGAGCGAGATACGTGGCTCTGCTGGAGAGCCATGGCCTTGGCACTTGGGACACGGACAGGCTCATCGATGCTTCCGGCGGTCAATCGCCGCTTTGAGGCGTCCGACATGGCACCATGCTCTGATGACTTGGACTCCGGGTCCAATGTCACCATCTCAAACTCTAGGTCACCATCCTTTTCCAGCTCACGAAGCAAGGCGCCGATCATGCCCTCAGCCTTCGCCTGCTCAAGCAGGCTCTTCAAAGTCGGGGACAAGGTGGAGCGTACACCGGCCATCTTAGCCAGGAGGAAACTGTGATGTGTCTCTTTGCAAATGAGATGCAACTCAAAAACGGCTCAGGATGTGCAAACACATAACTGGTCTCATGCAAAACAAAACGACTCGACGCAAACGTCACGACAACTTGTGTGCTATCGAACAACTGCTCGCAGTACCCCCGATAGGTTATCACAAGTGCAACCCCCTTACCCTCGGATCATTTTGAATTCTCATCATTGCCCTTGGAAACATTATTCTTCACTGGGTGACCGGTTTCCTTATTGGCTTTTCTAAGTTCCTTTTCGGCAGCCTGGTATTCGAGAACTGTTTCTTCGGGAGAAATCTGGTAGCTGGAGCGACGAATACACCCTCTAAGGAGGTCTATGGGATCTCCTTCATTTTTAGTTAACCCGTCGGCCAACATCCGATTGGTCGGGACCCAGCGGATGTGTGCATTCATGAACCTACAGCTTTCTCGAATGATTACAATGTCAATGCTGGTGCGACGGTCATTCACGGCTGTCGGAGATGACGGAGAGTGAAGGTGGTCGTATAGGCTCTTGCAGTCCGTCACAACAATTGGCTTCCGCCTTTTGAGCACATCTCGGCACGTTCGGACATTCAGTGGTCCATCTAGGATCTCTGCCAGGAGCAACAGAATCCATTCCACAGTTCCAGTGGCTGTGGACAGAGCTTGGCTTTCAGCCGCCAACGTGCTGTTCACTGCTCTAGCAAGCTTGTAGCTCTTCCAAGCAGCTGGACACCAGTAGGCTTCTATACCATCTTGAAGCTTAGATTCTGTGAACCCCACGATGAACCCTGCCTGAGTGTGATTCCCTCGGTTGGCGAATGCTGCATCACTATGACACACTACCGTTATATCTTGAGGATTAATGGGCGGAAAGGTGATGCCTACCTGTCGATTCTGCTTGGCTCTACGAATGGCCTGATTCGCCATGCGGAAGTCTTCTATCCGCGGTTGAGGAAAAGCTTGTTGAGACAGACTAGTCTGGACACTCAGATCAGGCCTTGACTGTGAGGACAGCCAGTTAAGGCTTCCATTCACCGCTCTGAGGATCTTGATTTGGCCCGCTGACAAGGGATCTTCGGGTCTCCCGGACTTTGGAACGTTAATGGGCCTGAGCTTGTCGACGAACGATTCCATGTTCATGTGGATCGAGGAGTCATTGTCGGCTGTACCATGCTCCACAGAATTCACCAACCCTTTGACGCCACTTTCGGTAGGGGAATCTCTTGCGGAGTTGTTGTATGGACTCTCTGAACAATGGTCCCTCTCCTCCAACTGCGGTATCGTCAACGTGCACACCCATAATACCTACCAACTTTTGACCTTGATCAGCCCTCAAAGTGAAAAGGCAGGGGTCCAGAATGCTTTGGTGCCAACCCAAGTTCTTTACGTAGCCACTAAATTCTTTGAACCATGCGGATGGGGCATCATTCTGGCCGTACACGTTTCCAGTTACTTCTATCACAGCGTCGGCCGGGAGTCCAGGTATACCACGTGGTGGTTGAGTCGCGTAGAGTGGTCGAAACGTCTCACTTAGTGGACCTGCCTCCAAAAAGGCTCCTTTTATATCTCCTAACTGCAATTCCCAGTTCTGGGATGCAATCGTTTGCATTAAACACATTCGTCCGATTTGACTGAGTGTCGGAGACTTGAACATGCCTAATTCGGCTTTGGACGGCAAGTCAGGGTCAAGGTGCCCCTGAAGACACCACCGGCCTTTTACTATGAACGTGGAGACGTCGTTCGGATCTACATCGAGGCCTTCTTCGAGAGGTTTCCGAGTCAACACAAAACGACTTCCGATAAACCGATGCGACTGTGTTTCACGAATGTGCTGTGCTTTCTTACCATAATGAATGTGAACTGCATGTGGCTTGGACACGATGGTCTCCCATTCCGAGCGTTTCCCGTCATCGACTTTCTTTTGTAGATCAGGAGGATTATTACTATGTTTCAGTTCTTTGGCTGCTTTCTTGTGAAGGTATTCGCTCATTAAGCATTCCCAGGGTTGATTATCGGCGATGTCTTTCAGGGCACCTATTTCTTCAACACTGAGAGCTTCATCCACCTCTACACGAGGTCTAGATGCGGTCGGCTCTTCGGACTCAGCAGTGGGAGATCGAGGTCGTTTGCTCTGGTTCATGCACGCATCTTCAATCAGTTGTGGCACAACATCTTTGATGATGTCAACGAAATCCTCTTGTCGGAGTGCTGCTGGTCGCCACAGAGCGAACGGCCCATCTTTTCCGGACACTCTTCGCCGGACTGGACCATAGGTGGAACTAGGTTCCTCTGAATGAGCTTCAGTGCGAGCATCCACTGTCGTTCCAGGACTGTCGGTGGAGACTGTGCATTTGGAGATTCATTCGGTAGCTCCCTGCTTGGTGCTGGCATTGGACTATCTTTTGAACGACCGGATACCTGTGGATCAACACTAACCTGATCTCCTGGTCCTGGGACGGATGCATGATCAGGTTCGTCACTCTCGGCTTGAGGAGGATACGATTGAGGAAGCAGATCAACATATTGCTTGCTACTGAGATTACCTTTTTCAATCATGTCCTTCACACCTAGGAGTTCGGCTTGAGAAGTAGTGATCAAACACTTCTCCTCGTTCGTAGCGTGTCGAACCTGCTCTGGTGCACATCGAAAGATTTGCCTACGATGCACGACGATCAGATTTCTCCCCACTTGGCCCAAAACCACTGCAACCCCATACCATTGACCTCCGTTCTGTAGGGTACCATTAACCCATTTCTGATTCCTCCAGTACGCCACTAGATCACCGGGGTTGAAGGGAATGCTAACACGAGGTCTGGCTAGCAAGGCTACTCGGAGAGCTCGATCCCAACGCAGTTCTTGCTGCGGTGCGCATGGCCTGAGCCTTGGCAAGTCCTTCTTCTGACAATGAAGACGTAGCTGAAACAATGGACAAAGGCTCATTCAACAGGTCCTGAGCAATGTGGGGGTTTTTGCCAAACACGAACTGATGTGGGGAAAACCCGTGTACCTGCAACTGTTGATTCTTCACATGAGCATGATGAACACATTCCAACCATTCTGCTTGACTATTGGGGGAAAACTCATCGACCAGTTTTTCCAACACTTGATCGAACCACCCTCCATGGGATTCGCACTTGCCGAATTGCCAGTGAGCACCCGCAGCTATGGGTCGGATCTGGGATCCGTCAAGCTCGGCAGGAACAACCATTGGATCACCTAGGTTTGTTTTGGCTGGATCGAGAATGATCTCCCGGGGTGTTCCGGCCCATGCAATCCAGTGTTCGCTGAACAAACGGCGTAGCACGGTTGCTGTTTCAGTCTCGAAAAACGGAATCATGCGCTGGAATCCACTGGCCGTATCTACCACGTTCAAGGCTTTGATCTTCTGATTAGGCATCCATCCTTTGAGGTGTTTGACATCCAATCCTACCTGATGGTTGAATTCGGTCACTCGATTGGATTGGGACGGCAGCGGAATCTTTGGTCGAGCATGACTCTTACAGAACTCGCACGAAAATTCTTTAGCGAGTCTCAGGGCTTGGTCACTGGCTTGACCATGCTTCAAGATTCTTACCAAATCACAATTCGGGGGATGACCTATAGATTACGATGAAGTTTGGACAGGACTGGCATGAGATCTTGATCCGACTTGCCCTGAAGCTGACTCACGGCGAGGACTTCTGGCCACTGGTCAGCCGGCACCATGTCATCAATGACTTCCATGAAACATTGTGATGTTCTCTTATTCGATGGTCCGACATGCTAGGAACATGTTTCAGTACTGCTTGTACAAATTTGACTGGGTAGGCTCCTGCATATGCACTAATACTGGACACTCCTGGGGCACCTCCGGCAATCACATCATGACAGGCATGGTCTCCGGACCTATGACATAGCAAGCCAAGTTCACACATGTCCTCATGAGATACGAGCAGCCTAGTGCTCTTCCGGATGAAGCGCTCAGACTCAGGAAGTTTCATGCCATACCTGCACATGTGAAGTTTCGTTGTGAAAAACTTACGACACAGTGATTGCATCTCGGCATATGACCATGTTCGTGCTCCGGTCGGGTGTTCGAACAACACACGGCAGCCTACTTCAACTCCAATCCTGAACAATTTGCAACACCATCGAATGTAACTCCTGCTAACTGCCTTTCGCCTCAGTACCTCTAGCTGACTCCACTTGCTGCTATTGAGGTTAAACCAGCCTCCCTCGTCGGTGCAGGGAGGACACAGCACCAACAGCTCTGGTGGATCTTGACGCAGATCAGCTTCCACTAGCTGCCTATCAGCGGTTCGTCGAAAGTCGAACCCATTCACCAGATCATACGAACGACCCTTCAGCCCTCGCTTCTGCACCTCGAGTGAAAACCGAGGGGGTGAAAACACTTCCATAACCGCGCATCGACCCTTTGACGATGCCGTTAGGACCGAATGACAGGCTTTGGCTTTTTTGTCCAACTGACGACTCTGATGCGCAGTCAAGTGCAATCCACCATCGGACACAGGTTCACCTCGATACAAGAACTCGACCCTTACATGATCATGTCTTCTGAGCAAACGAGCTATACTCTTGTGTTGAGGTTGTCCAGGGATGATGGCATGGTCACTA
>CAXAMN010022275.1:22500-26719 GCA_963970005.1 Durusdinium trenchii | reverse complement strand
GGCTGATTTGGCAATGTCAAGCAGACAGATTCGGCATTTTTCCCTAAAAGCCAACAACTTCTAGATAAAGCAACTTTTACGAATATGGTGACCTGCTGATGTCTGACGATCGCGATGATCAGGTTTTTGCCATCTTGAACCAACTCATTGAGCGTGCTCATGCCCACGAACCGGTTCAGCTGGAAGAGACACTCGCTGCACATCCTGAGTTCGCCGAGGAGATTCGCCAGCTCTGGGCGACCGTGGTTGTTGCAGAAAATCTGACACTGACCGGGGAAAAGAGTTCTGACCCAGAAGAAGGGCACAAATCAGAAGGAGCTGATCCGTCGCCTGGAATGGTCCCCGACCTGCCGGATTATGAGATCTATGAAGAAGTTGGGCGGGGCGGAATGGGAATTGTCTATCGCGCGCGGCAAGTCTCGTTGAACCGTATGGTCGCCGTGAAAATGCTGATTCATGGATCGTATGCCACCCCAACCAACCAGCTCAGGTTTCAAAGTGAAGCCCGTTCTGCGGGAGGACTGGACCACCCGAATATCGTTTCCGTTTTTGAAATTGGGGAATCGTCTCAGACTCCTTTCTTCAGCATGCCCTATATCGACGGGACCACGCTGGCCAAACGGATCGCTGAGCGAACTCTTACGAATCGTGAGGCAGCTGAGTTACTCATTCCTGTCTGCCGAGCACTCGGCTACGCTCACCGAAATGGAATCCTGCACCGCGATCTCAAGCCCTCGAACATCCTGATTGACCGTGCGGGGAGGCCTTACGTCTCCGACTTTGGTTTGGCAAAGAGAGTTCGCTCCGATGACGATGCCGATCATTCGCTAACAGAGAGCGGCGCGATCATCGGAACTCCCGGATACATGGCTCCCGAACAGGCAGCTGGAGAACGATCAGCTATCAGCTCAGCGACGGATGTCTACAGCCTGGGAGCGATCCTCTATGCCTGCATGACTGGTCGTGCCCCATTTCAGGCAGCAACCGCCGTGGACACTCTCATGATGATTCTTGAGCAAGAGCCACCCCCACCTCGACTGTTGAACTCCAAAATCGATCCCGATCTGGAGATGATCATCTTAAAAGCGATGCAAAAGCCAGCTGACCTGCGGTACTCAAGCGCAGACGCTTTAGCGGATGACCTGGAAGCCTATTTGAATCATGAACCAATCGCTGCGCGATCTTCTCATTTTTCTCAAGTGATCAGTCGGGTCTTCCGCCCGACTCATCATATTGGAGTGTTAGAGAACTGGGGCCTCTTGTGGATGTGGCATGCCGTTGTCTTGCTGATTCTCTGTTTTACGACCGACATCTTGAAGAACAGCGATATCGATTCGCGACTCGCCTACTTCGGCTTATGGACGGGAGGTCTCGGCACGTGGGCCCTGATCTTCTGGAATCTACGTCGTCGGGCAGGTCCGGTCACATTTGTTGAACGGCAAATCGCGCACGTCTGGGCCGCCAGCATGGCCTGCTCAACCGGGTTATTCGGAGTCGAAATGCTCCTCGGCCTGCCCGCACTGACTCTCTCTCCGGTGCTGGCATTGATCGCAGCGGCAGTCTTTGTCGTTAAGGCAGGCATCCTCTCTGGCGAGTTCTATGTTCACGCGTTGCTGTTGTTTCTCACAGCCATTCCCATGGCACTCTATCCGCAGTTATCACTTACAATCTTCGGAATCGCTTCGGCAGCGACGTTCTTCATCCCGGGCCTGAAATTTCACTTGATCAAGCGTGCACAGCGGGAGATGAGTTAGCGAGTTCCCATACAACACGCTGTTTGCCAGCAAGTGCAAGCACAGCGTTTGAATTGGCGAAAACGTACATGCGAGGGCATAAGAAGCATTGCAATACTCTAAGTGCCAGCGATATTGGATTCCTTCAGTGCCTGCAGCATTTCCAGGAGATGGTTCGTCAAAATCACCGAAGCATCTTTTTGAACGATGTTGGTCCCCAGCCAGGTTTCATATCCTCCCAGGCGATGTTGCTCCGGGGTGGGTAAATAGCCGTGCCTTCCGTTGGCCAGGCCGATGACCATCGTTTTGGGAAAGGGGCTTCGGTCTTTGATCTCTAATCCGATTTCAACAAGCGTTTCAAAGGGAATACCAACAATCGCAAATTCGCCAACGCGGATCGCTTGCAGCGTGACAGTCAGTGAATCTTCTTGGCGCTCGTGTGCCTTGATCGTTTGTCGGGCATAGCTCTCTGCCTTCTTGGGGAGTGCAGCCAACTCAGCGGGATCTGTCAGGGCCAGAACTTTGCGGGCGGCGGCCACGTCATCTTTGCTCGGTCGTCGATATTGAAGCTCGACCTGTTGTTCAATCATCGAAAGAGTCAGATCGCTCTCGTACGATTCAATTTTTTTATAAGCGAAATAGGCAGCGTCAGCGGCGCGTGTTGCCACAATTCCAATCTGTTCAAAGGGAGCACGCGGAGGCCGATTCACGAGGAAGGGAATATTGTTGATATCCCCCGAAGCTCCATTCGACATCATCGCAACAAAATCAGAACCTGCTCGTAATCGACTCGGCATCAACCTCGCGAACTCTCCAAAGTAGTCAGCGGACGCATGGCGAGGCGCGACACCTCCCACATAATGTAAGGCATAATTCGCCAGCAGACCGAGTGGTTTTCTCCGTCTGTTCTGAAGGGAAAGAATCATCAATTCGGGATCAACAGGACCAGCCGGGCGGTCGATCACTTCCGGATTTGTCCCGGGATTCATTTTGACAATGTCCATTTTTCCGAAAGGGTTCGCTGTCATCTTACCTGGCTTCAGGAACCATCTGCGGTTAAAGACTTCCTCCGGGAGATCATACGAGGCGACGCCCATTGAGGCAGGTTCCAGCTTGCTGTGAGCTTCTGTGATGGCCTGGGCCAGTCCTTTGATCAGCAACTCGCGGTAAGCCACATCTCCAGGGGAGCCTTCCGTGCGGTTTGAAGGGGGGGTTGAATGCGAATGAGTCGAGCAAATCAGCATCCGGTTAACGGGAATCCCTGTCTTATCTGATGCGAGCTGTTTGGCTTCATTCAGCATTTCGGGAGGAGCCCCCAGAGTGTCCAACACCACAATAGCGACTGTTGTGTTGCCGTCGCCCATCACAAGGGCCCGCGCATGTAGCGGATCATGCACAGCACTCGCATCCACAGCTTTACCGCTCCGCATACTGACGGGAAACTGCCGCGGCGAGACATCAACCGCAGCCACCCCCGCCTGAAAAACATCTGCGGAAGAATCGCTCAGCGGGATCGCAGCGACCCACAAGAACGCGAAAACCATGAGCATGAGAGATTTCATTTTTGTTCCTACCTTCAGCCAGTACTTTCCAAGAATTTCTTTGCTCACCTTGTGAATGGAGACGCAAAGTTAAAAGGACGAAACAAACGAAAGTTGTGAGCGAAGCGACTCTATCTTTCGTACCTTTCGTGGTCAAATATCTTAGAGTCCTTGCCATTAACCTGTCACGCTCAGCCTGTGACCAGCTAACCCGGATTATTCATTAGCCGCTGGGCGTTAGCCCACGGTTCAGTTGGTTGAGTCGATGTCTGCTTTGTGAACCGGACGCTAACGCGTTCCGGCTGATTCAACCGTGTGCATTTGAAGGCATTGTCATCACCTGTGAGAAATTCGGTTGTTATCGCAGATAATTAAATCGTCGTGAATAATCCGGGCCAAGGCAAGGAACGAGAGCGACTGCCTGGATACTAAATCAGCCCATAAAAACACCCCGGCAATGATCAATCACTGGGGCAAAAATAGTTTTCACGATGCGACCTACAGCGACTGACCAAACTCCTACGATGCTGAATATGGAGGGTAGTCGGTGTAACCTTCTGGACCGGGTGAGTACCAGGTTTCCATGGCTGCATCGTCAGCAAGTGGCCAGTTGTTGCGGAAACGGTCTACGAGATCAGGATTGCTGATCAA
Source organism: Durusdinium trenchii (assembly GCA_963970005.1). Lineage (NCBI taxonomy): Eukaryota > Dinophyceae > Suessiales > Symbiodiniaceae > Durusdinium > Durusdinium trenchii. The sequence goes on along the minus strand of CAXAMN010022275.1, from coordinate 22,794 downwards.
TGGCCTCCCAAACGAAACGAGATCAGCCCCGCCGCTTTGCAAGGCTTCCTCTGCGGATTGCTGATCAAATCCGCAATTCGCCATGATGCAGCCCTTGTAGACATTGCGGAACTCATCGAGCGTCATTGGCTCTCCCTTCTCGTGAAATCCGAAACCAAGCCCGATCATGATGTGGAAATAAGCCAGATCATATTTATCGAGTTGCTCAGCCACATACAAAAACTGTTCTCGGAAATCGTCTGAACCCATGTCATTGAAATTGCCTTGGGGACTGATGCGGACACCGATTCGATT
>CAXAMN010022275.1:0-17500 GCA_963970005.1 Durusdinium trenchii | reverse complement strand
TGGAGGCCTCTTGCTTTGTGCGGTGGCGACCTTCACGGTACTGCCGGCACTGATCAGTCTTGCGGACAGAAAGAAAGAAGTCAGACAGCTCCCCACACCTTTTCAGGGCGACTCTTTACGCAACCTCAATCACCAACAGCCTGGACTCGTTGCTACACTGACGTTACTCACCATTATTCTAATCGGTTGCCAGGGCCTGATGTGGAACGGAGACCAGATTGAATCAAAGGTCAAGTATGATGCTAATTTGCTCAATCTGCAGGCAGAGGGGCTCGAGTCTGTCGATCTCCAGAAGGCTATTTTTGAAGAATCGAGTGGGGCACTGCTTTACGCTGTCAGCATCACCGACTCCCTGCCTGAAGTCAGAATTCTCAAGGAGGAATTCCTGGAACTTCCAACGGTCTCTCGCGTTGAGGAAATGGCTTCTTATTTCCCTGCGTACCCCCCCGAAGAAACAAACCTGCTTGTTCAGACGATCCATGTACGACTGAGCCGCCTGACTGATTTACCACGCGAGTTCCCGCAACTCGATCCGCTCTCGATCGGTCGCTCGCTAGAACGATTGCTTGAGACCCTAGAGGCTTTGAATGATCCAATTGCCATGGAAGCAACTGCCAAACTCGATCAGGTCCTCAATCTGTTAACTCGCCTGGAACTCTCAGAACAAATTCAGCTACTGGCCGAGTACCAAGGTGGAATGCTGACGGCCCTGCATCAACAGTTGCATGCGATTGCTGCCATCTCGAATCCGGAACCGGTCTCACCTACTGATTTTCACTCAGGAATTCGGGAACGTTTCGTTTCCGACTCTGGTGAATGGCTGCTGCGTATCTATCCACAGCAACAGGTTTGGGAAGAGGAACCCTTGACCTCCTTTGTTCAGGATGTCCGCAGCATCGACCCAGAGGTCACCGGGACACCGCTCCAAAACTTTGAAGCGGCTCGGCAAATCAGGGAAAGTTACTTCCATGCTGCGATCTACTCTTTACTTGTGATCTGCGTGGTTCTGTTGATCGATGCAATCGAATTAGGGCCTTTACTCGTTGCACTCTCTGCACCGATGGCAGTCGTAGGGTTTGCATACACACTACGGATTGAGGCGGGGGATCAACTTCCAATCCTTTATCTCATGATGCTTTACGTCGCTGTCGCGATAGTGGTGGCGATGCTCTTCAGCTTTCAACAAGTCTGCTATGTCTTGCTGACTCTGTTGCCCCCTCTTTCGGGAGGTTTTTTGATGTTTGGCGTCCTGGGCATCTTGGGTATGGATTTAAATCCGGCAAATCTTATTGTACTGCCGTTAATCCTGGGAATCGGAGTGGATGATGGGGTGCACGTTGTTCATGACTATCGACACTCAACAAAGCCTTACCGAACTTCACCCAGCACGATCAACGCCATTACACTCACGTCGCTGACATCCATGGTTGGCTTCGGGAGCATGGCGGTCGCAGCACACCGAGGGCTGGCATCATTAGGGCTGGTGCTTGTGATCGGTGTCGGCAGCTGCCTGTTTGTCTCACTCGTGACTCTGCCTGCACTGTTGACTTTAGTTGATCGCAGAAGCCCTTCAGATGCATCATCAAACAAGGTCAGTGATGAATCTGATGACCTCGTTTCAATAAAAATCGAACCTCAAAATTCTGGAGTCGCGTGAAGAGAGAGTTGCCAAACTCGAAGGATGTTTGCCAAGTGTTCAGTCAAGATTCAACGATAACATCGTCAGCTTCCCGTTCTGCCATTTCGAATTTCTTCTGTTGATCAACGGCTTTGTGGTGATCCCAGTTCCCGCGCGCTCCCTGGCGGCGCTCATCCAGGTTGGCTAGCACTTCACCTCGACCATAGAGCAACAAGCCGTCTCCGGCTCTGAGCTCAGAGTGCCCTCTGGGTGCTCCAACGTATGTTCCGTCTGTCCGTTCAATCCCCAAAACCAATACACCCTCGTTACTCAGACGCAATTCTTGTAGCGTGCGACCGCATAACCAATCCTCATCGTTTACTGTCAACTCGGCGATAACGTAGTCACCTGCCAGGTGCAACAATCCTGCGTAGTCTCGTAATTCGAGATCTGTATATTTTTTCAATGCCCAAGAAATCAATCTTGTCATTCGATGATTCAGCCAGACACTACTAGAGAGAATCCAAAGTGCGCAGAGTCCGATTGTGAGAAAGAAGATTTTGAAAGCGAAACTTGCATTCGTATCCGACTCCGTAAACGACAACATCAAGGATGACATCGCCGTTACGATTCCAGCATTCCCCAACAGCATCAAAAGCATGATGATGCGGCGGCGAACAGGGTGCTGAACCACTTGTTCGGATTCACTCGTCGTAAAGCCAGAACCTGTAAATGCGGAGCGAGCCTGAAAACGGGCCAACTGCTCCGATAGTCCGGTGAGCGTCAACGCCACCGTGGCAATCTTCACGATCATCATCGACGTCACAATGACAATCAAAAGTGAAATAATCGCTACCATTCTGAGTTATTCGACCTCAACTTTCAAAAAATGATTCGTCTGTAATGCACCTTCAGATCAACACTCATTGTCGGGGCTCAACATCAAAGTCATGTTGCTGTTCAAGAAAATACCATCTACGGATGTGTACCACTTTCATGATACAGCGACTTGCATAGAATTAAACACAGATGTTTTGTCCTTGTGAATGGATTAATGAGATGGTGCTCTTGCCTGCCAATATCGTTTCAGCCCAAATGCCTGTTCGTAAACGCATTAACGTTTTACCGAGACTCTTTTACATGGCAATAGTGCTGAGCTGTTCATTACTAACAATTTTGGCGCGCGCGGATCAAGATCAGCGATATTGTGAATTTTCACTTTCCGAGTGGCATCAGATCATGAAATCGATTGATTTCAAAACTCTGGGGCGGCCTGAAACGGTCCAGTGTTTGACACTGATCGTTAGTGACGAAAAGGCTCCCTGGGCCAGTCGTCGCATGGCTGCGAAGACTCTGGGGCGAATCGGAGAACCTGCTGCCGACGCCGTGCCTGTGCTTAAGAAATTACTCAGATCACCAGGAGAAGAGCCAACGCAAACGCGACTGTGGGTTCTGGGTGCATTAGCTCTCTTCAAAACAACGGCCAGTGAGGTTGTTCCCGATGTGAGTCAACTGATCCTGGATGAAAGCCTACCTTTACTTGTGCGCATTAACGCCTTGGAAACGCTCGGCCGCGTTGGGCAGCAAAGTGAGTTGGCTCTCTCGACTTTTGGAGAGATCCTGAGTTCTGATGATGACCAACGCTTTCCAGACGAATTACGCCTCGCTGCGGCTGAAGCCGTTTGGATCTTAGGACCTTCAGCGACTCCACTATTACCTTTACTCATTCAGTCTGCCCGGGATGAATGGTCTCCGATCCGCCTGGCCGCGATTGTGACGATCGGTGAAATAGGCCCGCAGGCAGAAATCGCAGTCCCAACGCTGATCGACACACTCCTTTTTGATGAAGCTGGGGAAGTCAAAGAGGTCGCAGCCGATTCACTGGGCCGGCTTGGTCCTTCAGCATTGAAACCACTTACCCAATTGCAAAATGACCCTGACCTGGAAGTCAGATTACTTGTGATACGCGCTCTTTCACAGGCCAATTCGAATCAAACGGTGACCGAGATGCTTCTCAAAGGCTTGCGTGATTCAGCGACCAGCGTAAAGATCGCTGCCGCCGGAGAACTAATGGAACGCGATCCCGACCAGGAAGACGCACACGCAGTCTTGCTGGCTGCGTTAGGAAGCAATGAACGAAGAAGCCGCCTGGATGCATACAACACTCTTTCGGCAGCCCTCGAACGTTCCGAGCTTTTGTTGAAGAAAATTAGAGAAATGGCTGCCGATCCATCCACAAACTCACCACAGCGTAGCATGGTAAATAAGCTTCTGAAGAAGTGGGAATTTGATCAAGAGAATGAATAAATGAAAGAAATGCCTCATCGTGACTTTGACTGTCGCGATGAGTTTTTGACCCTGCTATCCAGGTAAGCTCCAACGGCTCTCTCATATGGGTCGGACGTGAGCAGACGCTCGAAATCAAAGCCAATTTTACCGGAAGCGTCTTGCAACTCTTTTTCAAACTTGGCGAACTGTTGCAGATAAACGGAACGCAAGCGGTGAGGATCGACAAGAATTCGATCATTTTTCCGTTCCAGATTGCGGAACTGTGTTGGCTTGTTAAAAGGGAATTCGACTTCCTCCGGTGCCAGAACTTGAAACAGCATGACTTCGTGGCGATGACGACGAAAGAGTTGTAACGCCGCTTGCAGACGTTTGATGTCATCAAAGAAATCGCTGATCAGTATCACCAGACTCCGCCGTTTGAGAGTCGGGACAATCTCGCTCAGCAGGCTACCGAGTTCAGTCTCGCCACCTGCTGCGGATTGCTCAAGAATTTCCATTAACTGCTGAAAGCCTTTGGGACTGGTTGCCGGCTCTAAACGTTGTCGAATCTTCTTATCAAATGTGATCACTCCAACGGCATCACGCTGACTGTGTAACAGGTAAGCAAAGGCAGCTGACAACTGCCGTGCATAGTTAAGTTTCGACAGAGTCGATTCTCCATAGCTTAAACTTCCGGAGCAGTCGAGGAGGAGATAAGCCCGCAGGTTCGTTTCTTCCTCGTACTCCTTGATGTAATACTTGCCTGTCTTGCCATAGGCACGCCAGTCAATGTGGCGGATTTCATCTCCCGGGTAATACTGACGATGCTCAACGAACTCCACACTGGTCCCCTTGAAGGGGCTCTTGTGCTGGCCAATCATGTACCCTTCGACGATCAGTTTCGCGACCACTTCCAGCTTAGCAAACTGGGCGAGGGCAGTTGGATTTTGAAGTGGAACATGACTGGACATTGAGATGGTAGTCTGTTTGATAAGGCTGAAGACTGAATGAAGGTATTCGTGCGAATGAGCGATCCTGCACAAAGTTCATAGAACTTCGTTGTAAATTGCATTGAATCTTAACAGATGTCTGTTCAAATATTCACTCATCGTTGATGATGGAGTTTGGCCTTAAGTTTTTACTGGTGTATTGTCCCAAGTCGCGAACCAAGCCCCCTTGTGTCGAGCCGTTTCATAATGAACCGTTTTCTTGCCACATTTCAGCTACTCATCTATACAGGGCTACCAGTTCTGCTGACATTCGTCGTGGTCCTGCTGATGGCCACGACGAGCATTGTTCCTGTCGTCATTATTGGGATTGCGTCCGCTATCACGACTGCCTTGCTTTTGGGTTTCCGCCTCGAACGCGAAGCCAATCGCTCGATTGGCCATTTCAATGCAATACAAGATGGCCTGGAACAGGGAGATCATCCAGCATTCCCTGACAAAACGGAATCCAATTTGATGCCGGGGCAGGAGGAGAGTGTTCGTCAACTTTCCATGGCTGTCGCAGAACGAATTGCTGCTTTATTGAAGTCGAACAACGAGCTTTCCCGCCGGTATTCTCAGTTCCAATCAATTCTAGCCACCATGTCAGAAGGAGTCTTGCTCATCGGGCCAGATGGACGAATTCTCTACTGCAACCAGTTTGCTGGTCAATTACTCGGCAAAGAACCTGTTGAAATCGAAAAACGCCAACTCTGGGAAGTGGTGCGGACTCCCGGCCTGGAACAGGCCGTCGAAAAGTCATTGGCATCTGGGCAGGCATTGCGAGAAGAGTTTGAAATACAGCGAACCAAGCATATCGTTGAAATGAGCGCCGTCCAACTCGATGTCGATGCGGGGGCGGGGCTCGTGATTGTGTTGCATGATTACACGGAATTACGTCGCCTCGAAAAACTGCGACGAGAGTTTGTTTCCAACGTTTCCCACGAGCTGAAAACTCCTCTCACATCGATTCAGGTCTACACAGAGACTCTCCTGGAAGGGGGACTCGAAGATGTCGAGAACAGTCGCTCGTTTGTCGAACGGATCCAGGAACAATCAGAGCGTCTGCAACAATTGATTCAGGACATGCTGAGACTGGCAAGAATCGAAGCTCAGTCCGAAGCGTTCCAGTTGGAACGAGTCTCCCTCAGCGATGTGGTCTCTAATTCTGTTCGTGCTCGGCAAGCAATTGCCAATGCGCGGGAGATCGAACTCAGCTATCACAACGCAATTACAAGAAGTATTGATATTGTTGCTGATGGAGAGGGGATACGCACCATTTTCGAAAACCTCATCAACAATGCTTTGAATTACACACCACCTCAAGGAGCGGTCGAGGTTCATTGCTGGCAGGAAAACAATTGGGCCGTCGTCGAAATTCGGGATAACGGCATTGGAATTCCAGAGGAGCATCACACGCGAATCTTTGAACGCTTCTACCGCGTGGATAAAGCCCGCTCACGTGGGATGGGCGGGACCGGTCTGGGGCTCTCCATCGTCAAGCATTGTGTGAACTTGTTCGATGGAGAAATTGAACTCGAAAGTTCAGTCGGTCAAGGAACCACTTTTCGAGTTCGCTTCCCCCTTGTCAAAAGCGAATCTCCAGAGGTTGCTCGCTCAGCGTGAAAAAGTGCAACAACTTCGCCTTTGACGCTTATTCTCCATGGTCAACAATTTTGACAATCTCTGCTTCCATCGTAGTACGGGGAAGTTCGATCTCAACTTTGTCACCAACTTTTTTACCCATCAGGGCCGTCGCGATCGGGCTGGTCGTTAGAATTTTCATCACAGGCCCATCGTAGTCCTCTTCACCTGGACCAACGAACTCGTAAGTCTCTTCGTCATCCAGATCCAGATCTTTAATGGTCACGGTCGAACCAAAGGTGACAACTCCCTTGGGCATATCCTCTTTGTTGACGATTTCACACTGCGAGAGTTTGTTCTTCAGTTGCCCAATCTTGGCAGCGATTCTCCCCTGCTCTTCCCGCTGACCGTGGTATTCCGCATTTTCTTTGAGGTCACCTTCTGCTCGCGCCTCAGCGATCTTCTCCGCGATTTCGGGCATAACAACATCTTCCAGATGCTTGATTTCACTTTTTAGCTTTTCGTACCCCTCACGACTGATTGGTTGACGAGCCATCTCAATTCCTCAAATTCTCTAAGATTCCGATTCTGCCGATCAACCATTCGCAAACATAGTCTTCGACAGCGATTCAATTCCATTTGTTCATGCATAAAAAGAACACGGAACACGACGGGTGAGGTCGAGTTCCGTGTTCTTCTAACTCATTGTTAACCAATTCGAGAGACCATGTCCAGCCTGAACAAGAGTTTCACTGGCGTTGGGTGCTCGATCCTCGCTATGCAATGACACGTAATATCAATTCAACGCTTCAACGCAAATTTATCAACATCGCGATCGGGGTTGCAGACTCATCAACCGATTGTGATATAATGTACTTCAATCCCTCCTCGAAAGAATCATCCACTATGCTCCAGATTCTTGGTCAAACAACCTCAAAGTGTGACGGGCTGTCTCGTCGTGAATTTATCAAAGTCGGTGCCCTCGGCTTTGGTGGGTTTACCCTGGCAAACCTGCTGCAATGGGAAGCACAAGCCGGTATTAAGAACTCACGTAAGGCGGTCATCAACATCCATCTGGATGGTGGTCCACCACAGTGGGAAACGATTGATCCAAAGCCGTTTGCTCCTGCGGAAATTCGTGGGGAGTTTGCTCCCATCGCCACGAAAATTCCTGGCATTCAAGTTTGCGAGTTGATGCCCAGGGTTGCCTCGATCGCTGACAAGTTTGCTTTCATCCGCACTCTGGTCGGCTCAGCAGGTCGTCACGATGCCTTTCAATGCCAGTCCGGCTACCACTACAAAGACCTTGCGTCGATGGGTGGCCGCCCGGCGATGGGGAGCGTGGTCAGTAAACTGCTCGGTTCGCCAACCGACTCAGCCCCTCCTTTTGTCGATCTGATGCAGGGTCGCCCCCTCGTACGAAACAGTGCTCGCCCCGGATTTTTAGGTCCTTCCTATCAGCCATTTCGCCCCGACATTTCCGCAATGTTTCAGCGAGAACTTGAATCAGGCATGAAGGGCGAGTTAGCCCGTTTGGGGGAAGATCACCAACTGAGTCTCGAACTGAATGAAACGTTGTCGGTCCGTCGTTTGGACCATCGCCAGTCCCTGTTATCAGGGCTGGATCGCATTCAGCGAAAGATCGATACGTCCGGCATGATGCTGGCGATGGATGACTTCCATCAACAGGCTGCCGGGATTTTGACCTCTGGCAAGTTGGCTCAGGCGCTCGATCTCTCTCAAGAAGATCCAGAAATCATTGCTCGCTTTACAGCTCCCAGTCGCACTGAGGACCTCGCTTCCTATACCAGCGAAGGTCCAAACTCTCCTCAGAAATTCTTACTGGCGCGCAGGCTGATTGAAGCAGGGGTCCGCGTTGTCTCGGTTTCCATTAGTGATTTTGACACCCATTCTAACAACGCGCAGCGAATGCGTACGCTCATGCCGATTGTCGATCATGGTCTCCATGCGTTGGTCACCGACCTCGATGAACGAGGCCTGCTGGAGGATGTTTCGATTGTGGTCTGGGGAGAATTCGGCCGGACACCGAAAGTCAATTCCAAAGGAGGTCGGGATCACTGGCCCCGCGTTGGCCCCTGTCTCCTCGCTGGAGGAGGCATGACTACCGGACAAGTCATCGGAGAAACAGACCGCCTGGCAGCGACCCCCGTATCCCGCCCGGTCACCTATAAAGATGTCTTCGCCACCCTGTACCGCAACCTCGGAATCGACGCCTTACAAACAACCATGACCGATCCCCAGGGCCGCCCCCAATATGTCTTGGATGAAGCCGAACCAATTACAGAGGTTTACTCGTAGAGATCCAACATTGAGCGACTTGCCGATAAGGAACAGAAAATGAGCCATATCGCATTGGCGATCGCCATTCTAGTTTGCTCTGCGTGCTATGGGCAGAGCCTGCGTGAAGCAGTGCAAAAGAGCAATATCGACCGAGTTCGGGAATTGCTTGAGTCTGGCGCAGACGCAAACACGAGTTATGAAAACCGCTTTACGCCTATCTATTTCGCTGAAGATCCACGAATCGTCGATCTTCTTGTGGAACACGGTGCAAAACTGAACCTCCGAGACGCTGCGAGGATTCAGACGCCGATTGAGTCAGCAGCAGAGAAATGGTTCCGAGATGTAAAACGACGAGACACCTGGAAAATAATTGTTGATAAACTTCGGCAGGCCGGTGCAGAGTATACGATCGGTGCTGCGATATACATGAATGATATTTCGTTTATAAGTGACGCTCTTAACAAAGATAACTCATGGGTGAACAAATCACAGGGAGCGCAGTCTGTACCGCTTCGCCTCGCTGCTCACACTGGTCGCGTTGAAATTTGTAAATTGCTTCTCGAAAATAAGGCAGATCCAGATTCATTTGAAGAAGGAAATGGCTACCCGATCATGGTTGATGCGATCGACCACCCCGCGGTCGTGAAACTGTTAATCGAACATGGTGCTAACTTGAAACGTCGTATCACGTATGTCGGCTTTCGCAGTGGAGTATGGATTATCGGGGATGAAGGATCCGCGTTGCATTACGCAGCTCGTGCAGGTAACTTCGAATCAGTAAAGCTGTTAATCAATGCTGGTCTAGATCCGAATGCTGCGGATGACCTCGGGCAGACACCGCTTCATATTGCAATTCGTTTTGAACGGTGGTCGGACGTGTATGGTGGGGAAAAAGGTACGTTGCCGTACATGGAAATCATTCAGCACCTTCTCAACAACGATGCCTCACTTCGATTCAAAACTAAATCGGGACAGACGCCACTAGATTTAGCGAAAGAGTTAAACAGCCCAAAGGAAATCATCCAAGCGATCCGCCAGCGTCAAAAAGAGATCGACAAAGCTTTTCATCGTGCATGGTTCGACGATCGGTAACGTTGAGTGACGGAGACATTCGTAGAACGAATGTCCTCGATAGTAACTTCCTTTATAAGTCATGCACTGACCGCTCTCACCCTTTCCAACTCGTTGCCTTTCGATGTTCACTCAGCATTATGCCTCATGTTAAGAGAACAAACAAACTGGTTCGCAATCACTTGTGGGCGTCTATTCTATTGGGCAGTCCAGTTTTGGCATGCTTTGCGTATCTCTATCTCATGGAGGAGATGCCTGCGAATATCCATCCGGTTTATGTGATTCTAGCTGTGCTTCCAGTCCTGATGATCGGTTTGTGGCTACAAAACCGGAGATGGACGCATTTCACTTGCCCTGATTGTGGTCAAGGTTTGGAACGCGAAATGCAACTCGATGGCAAACCCCTCACCTTTCATTGTGAAAGGTGCAACATTATTTGGGACACAGGATTTACTGATCAGATGGATTCGTGAACAGCCAACGGTTGTGATAGGGAGCAATTGGATCGGAAAACTGAATGAATGAACTTACTGAACCTTCAATGGAGATGGTCTTCTCGTTCTTTGCTGATGTTGAGCGTAAAGGACCGGGAAGCGAAACCTCGACATTGAAAGCATTATCCTTTCTTAGTGATCTTCCGGTCAAACCTCAAATCGTTGAGTTTACATGCAAGATACAATTCTGGGACGAGTCACAGCGTACGTCACCGGATTATTAACCTCAAAGAATGTCATGAAACAATTCGCGATAGTTTTGAGTTACAGCCTATGCTTGCTTGCATCTCCTTTGCACGCTCAATCCAAGTCGACTCCAAATCCCGAATTCAAGCAGCAGCCCGTAACAATTGCTGAGTTGGATCAACGCACGTTACAAGGGCACCTTGGGCTTCCGCTTGGCACAGCTACGGAAATTGACGCGGAGATCATCTCAGGCCGTTCTCTCCGCCGGAAACAGTATGAATCGGCCTATTTGCTGAAAGTTACACATGTCGCCGGCAAAAAACTCGATGACAGCATTACTGTCAAGTTTTATGTCCCTCCATATGCATCCGTAAAAATTGCTAACAATACGTTCGCACTGTACGAATTAAAGACTGGAGAAAAGACCGGTCGATTGACATCAAATCAGATTAATGAACTCGAAAAAGGCTATGTAGGCAAAACAGTCCGACTCGTCGTTTACGAATCTGGCAGTTTTTCTGGCATCCCAGATAATCTGCCAGACGATGTCCCAGTCTGGCAGGACACAGGCTTCCATTTTTCAACAATGCTGAACGTCCTGGCGGAACGCAAGAAATAGAATCGTATTAGCGTATACCAGCGATCTCGATATGCTCGTAATACTGGGTTTGACTGAATGATGTTCTTAACTATTCGAGCGATCAGTGTCCTTGCTGTTTTGCCAGTTTAGCCTACTTGCTAAACGCCCCTGACTCGGCAGCCCTTTTGTTGCATGCACGACATGAATTCCGTAAGCTCATAACAATGTCTTGGGCCGACATGCCGGGCTCCGGGCAATGCTTCAATCAACATCTTTCAATTTTGCACTTGGCATGTGAGTGCAGGGCAAAAAGGGCTTTATCATGAAGGCACTCATCACTCTCTCTTGCATGCTGGCAGTCGCCTCCAGCGGCTTCGCTGGAGACTCACATGCAAGTCAGCTCGGCAAGGACATTCGGATGCCAACCAATATCGGGTTTTCGAATAATGTCTCTGACGACGGACAGGTCGCCACCATTCTTTTCGATAACCTCATTGTCGAGGTCAGTGGGCCACAACCAGGGCAAAGGGGCGTTCACAACCAAACCGCAATTGACTCCAAACTGGTCACCTTGAATGTTCCTTATTCCACGGACATGCGTTCAGTCTCCATGGAGATCGATGTTCGAGGCTATGTCAATGCAGACACAGACACAAACGCACGTCTCATCCTCAGCTGCGGAGAAACGACAAAAGTTCTCCCATTAAATTCGACTCAAGATGGCAAGAAGAAGAAAAAGAAAGAAGTGACAGATGAAGCAACTGACACGGATGAGAGCGGATTTTCGGAACGTGTTACATGCCGTGTCCAGACCCATGCTGAAAAACCAATCTGCCAGTTGACTCTCGTACTTATCATCGATCGCAACAGCGACCAACCCGACGCAGGTGGAGGATCACTCCATGTGGACTCGCTCAACATCACCTTGGGCAAAGGCGGAAAATCGAAGCTACGATAATCGCTCGTTACCGCTGACGAAGGGTGGCTGGGACAGTAGCGGAGCGGATGTCCCAGACATGGACGTCCAATTCAGGGTCACAGGCTGATCGCTCCTGACCCTGCCACCCTGTCTCCCTGACTGAATCAAAAAGTCCCTACCAAGAATCGCTTAAATTTTGATAAACAATATCAATTTGAAGTTAAGCTCGACTTTTGCAGCTTTACTCGTTGTGTTGGAAACAGGAATATCAGTGTATCTCTCCATGGTTCTGAACATTCAATTGAAGAGTTTACAGCATGATGATTCTGATTCGCCAACACTTGTCTCTGTTTCTATTTCTCGCTTCAGTCTCATCTCTTGATGCATCGATTATTCGTATCGATGCAATGAATTCTGACGTACAGGCTGACCTTGAAGGGAACTTAAGTGGAAGTGGAGTCAATGGTTCTTCCTTACTCACCATCACAGCCACTCCATCAACATCAGCGACGGCTTCGACTTTCGCCGACTATACCGTTTCAAACGTTGATTTAAACGAAGACGCGATTTTTGATGAAAGCTTTTCATTTCGTATCACGTTCTCTTCGCCTTCTGGTAACGGGATCAACTTCTCCTCCTCACTCGAATTGATGGGAATAGACGGTGAATCATCAGATAATGAAGAGTTCAACCTCGGTGAATCTTTCACAATGGCATTTTCTATGCTTTCAGATACTTCCTTAACTCATGGTGTATCATTCGAAGGAATGGATGAGATTGACTTCGTATCAATGTCTGGTACTGATCTCGATTTGACGAGTCTCTCCGGGAATAAAACTGTTACTTTAGCGGGTGGAGGAACTTCCCTGGGAGGGATGTTTGTCGATCCTACCTTCACCTTCATAAACACTGGAGCTAACAGTCCGGGTACTTTGGAAGACTGGTCTGTACAGTTCTCCAGCTTCGCTGAAGTCTCAACTGTTCCCGAACCCTCCTCGGCATTTTTGTTTGCCCTGATGCTGAGCACTAGTTCCATTTTCTTATTCAAGCAGAAGAGAAAGACCAGAGTCAGCAGGGTACGTAAAGCCTAAACGAAACGCACCACATTGGACGTGGCATGCTCCCCATTTTGGGATCCATCTGTTATGAGAGTCCGAACGACCCATGTTGGCCGAAGGAGACTTTCGATGACGAAGCGACGGGTGGCTGGGACAGTAGCGGCGCGGCTGTCCCAGAAAATGGATGTCCAATTCAGAATCAAACGCTGATCGCTCCTGACCCTGCCACACTGTGGTCCTCAACCGTGTCCAGACTTACGATAACGTCCCCCGGTGAACAGAGACCACCTTGAAACTCTGGTACGGCTCAACCGCCCGCAGCGCATAAACCAAACCTTGCGGCACTCCATCTCGCTGAGCGATCTGGCGGACCAAATCTTCTGTGCGAACCGAATGATTAACGTACTCAAATGGTCGTCCTTCTCGCTGTCACAAAACTCTTGATCAAGGCATGATTTCACGACAACAAACCTTCCATCGCTTTGTGTCACCCCAGCGGCAAAGATCCCTTGAAGAGCGTTCTGTCGAAACAAGAGATGACACTGCTGATCTGGTCGGCAGACTTATCGATGAAGCTTTTCATGGCGTTGCCTTGCGGATGACAGAGTCGTCACTCCAGCATGGCAAAGGAACGCCTCATTTGAAAAACCTCTTTAGTTGCGGCTAAGAGGCCGCGCTATGTGTAGCGTACTTCTCGATGTTGTTCTTCAAAATATTCGGTGAGCAGGCTGTCGACTTGTAATAACCCCTTGCGTGTAAGTCGAACAACGTCATCCTCGATTGTCAGATATCCCGCTTTTGATTGGTTCGCCAATGGTTCTGAGAACTCGGCGAGAGGATCGACGCCAAACTTGTCACGGAACGGCTGAGCGGGAACTGCTCCTTCCTTCATCTGTAAAACCCACTCGCGGATCAATTTCTGATGCTGTGTCGGAACCATAGCCCGGTTCACTGGTAATTCCCCCGCATGAACAGTTGTCATATAGTCTTCCAACTGATCCTTGTTCTGGTAATGAACTCCCTGCAAGTGACCAAAACTGGAGACACCGACAGCCACAATATCACTTCCGCGGAAAAGATTGTCTCGATAAACGAAACGGTCGGTGTCAAGGTTCTTGACAAGCTCATTGCCACTGGAGAGTTGGTAGCCAGCTGATAGAAAACGATCAATCGCTTCGCTGGCCCACCTTCGTTTAGTCGGCCAATCTGCCACGGGTGATTCGATACCTTCTTCCAAAATTTCTTTAGAGTAGACTGTATTCCAGGGAAGCTCCATCTGATAGATCGTTAAATTGTCAGGCTCCATTTCAAGAGCTTGGTCGATACATTTGTGCCAGTTTTCATCGGTCTCACCCACCATGCCTGCGATCAGGTCAATGTTGACTTGTGGAAAGCCGACCTGTTGAATCCAGTCATAGGCCCGAAGGATTTCTGGAGAGAGATGGGCTCGGCCATTCTCTTCAAGGAGCGCATCGTTAAAGTTTTCAACTCCTAACGAAACTCGTGTGACACCGATCTCTTTGAGAGTTTGGACCTTCTCCAGACTTAAAGTGCCAGGTTCACATTCGAAAGTCACTTCCTCAGCATTGTCCCAGGAAACCGACTGGCTGAGTCGCTCGCGTAGTAAGAGCAACTGTTTGGCGCTTAAGTAAGAAGGTGTTCCACCGCCAAAATAGACAAACTTGAGTACACGGTTCTGGATGGCAGGAGAGTCTCGCAACAGTTGCACTTCTCGGTCCAGGGTATCGACATAGTTCTTGATGGTCTCCGCGTTTTGCTGAGTGTACACGCGAAAATAACAGAACTTACACCTCTTACGACAGAAGGGAATATGTAAGTACATCCCCATGGGAATGGAGCGGTCAGGTTCCGCCTGCAACACTTCATGAAATGAGGGAGTCAGTTCCTTCTTCCATTGTGAAAATGGTGGGTAATTTGAAATGAAGTAGCTGCCAATTTCAGTAGTGGTTTCGCTCGTCATGTACTCTGACCTCGACGTAATGTCGAAACGCTTTCTTATTCGTCCCGGATGTGTCAGCTGTGAACTCAAAAGTCCACAATAGTGAACAATCAGTATTATACAGAACAACGAATTCACTGCGAACCGCATAGGTGATTTGTTTTCTGTTGTTGATTTCGGGTATCGTTCTAAATAGCAGCGTCAATAGAAGTTCTGGACCAAGTGTTAGAATTGCTTCTGGCAAGTTGTTTGCCATCCATATTTTTTAATGAAAGAAAGGGCTGATAAATGAACCATGGCTACAACTCAATGAAGCAGATCAAGACTCCTCCACTGCTGGAAGTGATTGGTCTTGCTGAAGGTGGAAATGATTATCACTTTCAGGGGAAACTGGGTGCCATACTGGAATTTATGGCACAAACCAAACCAGCTATGAAAGTTAAAGCGACAGGAGATTTACCTGGAGCTAAAGATAAAATTGTTGTCGATATCAACGATATCGCATCTTCCGCTGCTGACGAGTATCGGAAAGCGGTCATCGCTGCCACTCCTGGAGCAAATGTTCTGATGGCTTTGCGCAATGCCTTGAAAAGTTCCAAGTCGAAGCCAGTGGTCATTATTTTGAGAAATGGACGCACCGCTCCTCCCGTAACAGCACCAGTCAGATTCGAAATCACTTCGCCAGCGACACTCGCTGAGGTCGCAGAAGGAATTGCCATCGCATTAAAGCCATCTGCGAAAGGAAAAGCAGGATCGGCCGGGGATAAGGCAGCCCAAGTACTGGTGGCAGGTGCTAAGACAGCAGTCAAAGTGATTCAATCTTTAGGCTGAGCTGATTGAACGCCATCTACGAAAGTGAAGAGGCCATTCACTCATATTTCATAGCTGAAATGCCTGTTGCAACGCGTTGAAGGCGGCTTGCCCTTCATTGGAAGCAACAACGGCACTCATGCGAATCTCGCTGGTGTTAATCATCTGAATATTGATGCCAGCATCGGCGAGTGCCTTGAACATTTTTTCTCCGACGCCTGTGTGTGTGCGTAGACCAATTCCGACGACAGTCAGCTTGTCAATCTCGGCCTCAGCACTGACCTCAGCGTCATCCCATTTCTTTGCTAATGATTGCATCAATGTCAGGCAGCGGTCTAACTCAGTTCGTGGAACGGTAAATGAGACTTCTGCGTGACCAGTGTCGCTGACGTTTTGGACAATCATATCGACCATGATGTTATCTTGAGCCACAGCAGAGAAGATTTCTGCACAGGTTCCAGGAACATCAGGAATGTGATTGAGTGTGACACGTGATTGTGTTTCATCGAGCAGGACTTCGCTGACAACGATGTCTTCCATGTTGGCTAATTTACCAACGATACTTGAGAGTAACTCGTCGCTGTCAGTGGCAGAGTTGCTTGCAGACGACTCCTGAGTGCTTCCAATTGATGGAGTTTGAGGGCGTTCTTGATCCATCTGGAAAGATTGATGAACAGCCAGCAGAGCCTCGTCGCAACGATCTCTTTCGACGAGCGCAGAAACTTTGATCTCACTAGTGGTGATCATTTCGAGATTGATGTTTTTGTCGAGTAAAGTCTGGAACATCTGAGCAGCGACACCCGAG
Source organism: Durusdinium trenchii (assembly GCA_963970005.1). Classification (NCBI taxonomy): domain Eukaryota; class Dinophyceae; order Suessiales; family Symbiodiniaceae; genus Durusdinium; species Durusdinium trenchii. Next base: position 860 of record CAXAMN010022275.1, on the reverse strand, counting down.
TGGGTTTGCATGCCGGAGCCGACAATCGAAACTTTAGCAACGTTTGTTCCGCTGCGGATTGTGCCTGCCCCAAGTGATTTCACGGCTTCGTTCGCTGCGGTCAGTGTCTCCGCCAGATCACCTTCGGGAACGGTAAATGAGACGGTCGCTTTACCGTCGATCGCAACGTTTTGAACAACCATGTCGACAGGGATTTTTCGTTTCGACATACAAGCGAAGATGCTACTCATGACACCAGGTTGATCCGGCAAGTCTGCTAAGGTCACGCGCGCTTCATTGCGGGCCAGTGCCAGCCCTGTCACAACTTGTGAGGAACCAGCGTTTGCGATCAGGGTTCCTTCTCCATCATCAAATGAAGGGCGAACACGTAGAGGGACTCGGAATTTCTTGGCGAACTCAATAGAACGTGAGTGCATGACTCCGGCACCGAGGCTGGCGAGCTCCAGCATCTCATCATAAGAGAGTTGCGGAACTTTTCTGGCTTCTGAAACCACTCTTGGATCTGTTGTGAAAACACCTTCGACATCGGTGTAGATCTGGCATTCATCGGCTTGCAGGGCAGCAGCCAGTGCAGTCGCAGTCGTATCGCTTCCACCCCGCCCCAAGGTGGTGATGTTCATTTCGGGATCAACTCCCTGAAATCCACAGGCAATCACGATTTCGCCAGCATCCAGATGACGGCGAATCCGCTCGGTTGAGATTGATTCAATGCGTGCTTTGGAGAAGGTCGAATCGGTGATGATACCGATCTGTCCTCCGGTCAGGCTGACCGCTTTTTCACCCATGGCATGGACTGCCATCGCCATCAACGAGACAGATTCCTGTTCGCCGGTGGAAAGTAACATGTCCATTTCGCGAGC
>CAXAMN010022274.1:0-13342 GCA_963970005.1 Durusdinium trenchii | reverse complement strand
ACTGCCGGGGAAAGTTTGAGGGGGCGGACTTTCGGGCCCAAACGCTGGTTCTGAACCCTTAGAAACGAAAAAGACATGTGACTTTTTTCTCATCTCCGGGCCTAGTGGCCGCAGCTGCAGCGCTCAACAGGCCGCAGCCCCACTGCATCGGCAGCCGCAGCTGCAGCGCTCAACAGGCCGCAGCCCCACTGCGTCGGCATCCCTTCAAATTTAGAAGACGTTTTCTTCAATTTTTCTCGCCCATTCTGGCCCCGAGCACCGGGCCTCACCATCTGAAGCCACTGCCGGGAAAGGTTTGAGGGGGCGGACTTTCGAAGCCAAACGCTGCTTCTGAACCGCGTCTGTCTCTCATACCTGCAGCATGTGTCTGACCCCTAAATGACGGTACTCCCTTGCGCGCTCCCCCTTCTTCGACCGGGGTCGGCGGATATGTAGTCATTTGATCCGACTGTCTTTGGGTCGCATCACCCCAAGCTATACAGATTTCGGCGCCCACTCCCCCGGCCCCGTAACACCACAAAAAACAAGATGGAGCCCACGAACCCGAATGCAAACACATACGTCAAACCACTGCGTATAAAAAGAGACACAGCCGGTCAGAATCTCTTTTTCACACTCTGGCACGCTGTTGGACATCATGCGCTGGGGACTCCACCACCAAGGCAGCATGCGCTGGGGACTTCACCACCAAGCTCCGTCTTCATCATGAAGGGTCTTTGTTTTGCATTCAAATCAAGCACTGGCGTAAAGGTTCTGGCAGATCCGCGGCACGGAAGAAACAATGGCATTGTCCCAAAATCTCGAAAATAAGCACTTGAAAATGATAACCGTCCACATAATACAGAGAAATCCACAACTGCGGCGTCTGATCTTCTTGTAAATAGGAGTGTAAGACCGTGCGTTGTTGTGGTTCGCCTGCATCGACAAGAAGTATATGAGACACACACAACGGAAGTGAAGAAAACTATCCTATAGGTTATGTCATTAGTCCAACATTCGTATGGATTTATCGCACACGCGTTAGATGTGTCACCGGGGCCTCGAACAACAGACGTCTGGGTCCAAGTATTTCCAGCAATGATGAAGCCAAGATTGAGCTCCGTGGCCAACGCAACAAAGTCGACGTCTGTTGCCCAATGAGTATTCCCACAAGTTTCGAGAGCAGCACTCACGGCATGCTGCAAAGACACCAGGGCCGCAGTGCCAGAACGCACTCTCTTGCTCCTCGTCACGGAGCTGTCGCCCTCTTTGTAGCGAACTAGCATGGCGTCGTCTACAACTTCTGCTCCGAGGACATCGTTGGCGTCTTTCAAGAAAGCAAAAGGAGAGCCACGCAAGAGTGCGATCATGGACCAGTCGTCCAGCCATGTCCTCGCAGCTTCGCGCACCAAACACCCGACGACGAAGTTCAAGAATGCTTTTGGCGTCTTGGCGCGCATGCGTTGCCCGACAATCTTGCGGAGAGCAGCCGCGACCGTAGTTCGGTCGTCCCAGTCAGTCACTTCATCGGAAGTGAAAAGATTCAAGAGTCGTGGGTGGACCGCTCGCGCCTGCATCAGGACGACCGCAGTGGACAAGAAGAAGCAATCGCCGCCTCCACCAGCTTCGGCGGCAAAGACACGCAGAGCCCCGTGTTCTCGGAAAAATTGCGCCGTGGGAGTGGCCACCTCTCTTCCAGCACAAGAGACCAGATGTCGCAGAAATCCGTTCGCAGCTGACGCCACTTGGTGGGGTCGTACTTCCTTTTGGTTCCCCTGAACTCAGTCACTATACACTCGCCCTCGTAGCCGCCGTCCAAGCCTCTGGGACGTACTGAAAGCGACCCTCTGGTGTTCTGCGGGTCGGTCGCGGTAGGTGTTCCGCGGCTGGAAAACCAGGCAGATGTCTGCGAGCTTCTTCGATTGCGGAGCGAGACAAAAGCGCAACCTCCTGCAAACAATGATACAAGATCGACACACGCGCGGTTGCGGATGGTATGACTCGTGGCTATTTCATATGTTATCACTCGAGCAGTGTGAATCAGTCCGTGGATATCCAACATAGCACATTAAACAAGCCAACAAGCGCATCAGAGTCCTCCAGTCGATCCAAAAACTCGGCAATATACGCAGGTGGACCAGTCTCAAAGATTGAAAAATCAATATCGCCTTCTGGCGTCTCCGGTAAATTGCGAAATAAGGAATACTCGAGAGCTTGAGCGCGTCCAAGAATCATGTACAAGTGCTGCGTATAATCGTCTGCCGAAAAATAATCTGGTTTCGAAAAATCAATCGTGCGCCCAACTCCTTTGATGGTCTTGCCTTGGGCATTGTTGTAGGTTCCAGCAGCCAGCGGAGCAAGAGGATACTGTATCCGAGTAACATCCAACATCAAGGCTCCTTTGCGATGCAATTGCACGCGGAAAGAATCTTCACTCGGTTCTAAATGCCACACTCCAGGCAGAAGCTGTCCAGTATAATCTTCTTGCTGATCCTGTTGCAAGTCAGGCGTGACTCAGAGATACATGGGTCCTACAGAAGGTTAGATTAAACTGTCTAAAAACCGATGTTCACAAACTATGCAGGACACTTGTCTTCAGTCACATCCGCGTATATCAGACTATATTTAGTTGCAGGCCCAGGCCTCAATACGCAAGGTAATCGAGGCAGGGAGATAGTCCAGGCGAGCATATCCAGTCTCCCAGCACGGATGCGATCCCGCGGGGACTCCACCACCGGCGGGCGCGCCAGGCACGCCAAAGCGTTCGTTGGGATGAAATTGAATGGCGATCACCTCGGCCGGACACTCTTGCACGATTTCTGGTGGCAAGAGTTTCTTCGTCACCTTCACCTTCAAGCCCAAGTGCAGCGGTAGAAACGACATGAGGTTGCCAGTTTTACTTGCCATGTTGGTCAAGCCCAGAATCTCGCGCAGAATGGATTTATCGTTGGTGAACTCACTTTGCACCAAATCCACTGCTTGAACGTAGTAGAGCAGACGACCTTTGTCATGTAGCAACGACGTCAAGAAGGATTCCTGCTTGGCGAAGACCGCTCCGAAGCGAGACTGAAAGGACCTCGAAAGATACGTCGGAAAGTGTCGACGAATCAGCTGGGGACGTCCAGTCTGGGTGTTGCGGAAAGCTGCAACACCAAAGCTCGCGCGAGCAGACTTGTATGCGCACAACTGCTGGAGACGAGCCACCTGGTCCCAGTTCACTGCGCTGAAGACACCGCGCGCGAAGAAACCTGGAGGCCCGGTGGGCGCAGTGGAGCCTGAAGCCATGGTGTAATCGCTGCTCAGACGAGGATCGCCTCCCAGCGGGCGATACACCTGCTTGCGAATGGCCTCCTTCAGAGCCGTAGACAAGGGACGACCCCCGACCACTCGCATCGTCTCCAAGAGCTCGGCCAACGGATCTCCTTTCCGAAAGCGGTGAGAGCCTCTGAACAAGATGACCTGTTTCAGAAAGGCGCGAAAGACTGCAAGTCCATGTTCATCGATGTCGACTTTCTTCCTGCGCTGTTGGTCGTCCATCTTCTCGTATCGCGGCGCCCCCGGCACTTCAATGCCGAAGGCTTCCATGAGGGATCTGGCTCGCACGGGGTTCAACTGCAAGAAGTCACCAGCCAAAATCTGACACAAGACATTGCCGAAAATGTTGCTCAGAAAATCCTCCGGAGAAAGGTCGAAACGACCATAGCAGGCCGATCCGTGTAGCACTGCCAACAAATTCGGTGCAGTCAAGCTAATCTCATCAACAAACACCAGCGAAAGCCGCCACCACTTACGCTGCAAAGCCTCCTTCTTGGTCTTAGAGGGCTTTTGCAGCAACAGCTCTTGCGCCCGTGTGAGACCAGCCATATGGTGGAACGTGCTTCCTCCTATGAGTCGAGCGGCAGAGTTTTGGGCAGCGACCCCTCGGGTGGTCCCAGGTAGAAACTCGTTGTAGACCGGGAGGATGACTTCTTTCAGCATGAAAGTTTTGCCGCTCCCTCCAGGTCCATGTACAAAAATACGCGCCACCATGTCCTACGTGGGCTCACGAGCAAAAGGAACACGCAACAACCTAATCCAAAATCTATATTTCGCCAACGGGGTGTGATCATTGCGCAAATGAAGTCGTACATTCTCTATGTAAAATACAAAAATCATGTATCCTTGCTACAAGCTATGTTTATGTCATTAATTAGACATTTAGTTCCGCCGATGGAAGCGCGTGGGCACGCGAAATTTTGGACTCCATAATCCTTCTCAACCAAAGCCAACAACGGGTCAAGTCGAGTGCGATCTCCGAAGCAGTGAGCCAGTCCAGCTTCGTTGGCTTTGTTCCACAGGCGCTGCAAGGGCGCGATGGCGAGGATCACAGCATTGTACTGATCTGGAGAGATTGCATACTCTGCTCCGTCTTGGTGAGTGGACTGAAGCACAGGTAGCTTCTGCTGCACCAGCTGCAAAGCTTTCTCAGCCGGAGACAAAGTCAACACCGCTGCCACAGGGGCCAAGCCGGCCTCAACGTCTCGTGTAGAGATGTCAACGCATTCATCGTCTGTGTCATGTGCTTGACCCAGTTCCGCATCCTTGCGAGACTCCTGGAGTGCTTTTTGCTGTTGCAGGCCACTCAACACTTCTTGGGTGGTAGACGTCTTCGAATCGATCTCACGCCCGCGCAGACAAGAGCGTGGCTGCTGCAGTTCCTCATATTTCGTAGCATATTGCTTCACGAACTCAGCCGAACGCTTGGTGCTGGAACTGGTTCTGCCTGGACCGCTGGTTTTCACATTCAATCTGTGCGCCAAGCCCAAGACATCTTTTTGATCCACGTGCAGGCGAGGTTGGTACTGGACTTCAGGTTTGATCGGGCAATCGTCCACATCGGGATCGGATCGGTCTTCCACCTCGCCCACGTCCACAAACTCAGCCCTCGCTCCCAAGTCGTCATCTTCGTCAGGAGCGACTTTGTGCTCTTGCGTCGGTCGGGGTCTCCGACGAGCTTCTGACATCAAATCCAAATTAGCACTCACCTCTCGACTGACGACAGCCACATACTCTCCCGCGCTCAGCTGCTGCGGATGCCACCCGTAGGAGGCGCAGTGCACGGAAGAATGTAGACCAAGAATTTCGATGCAAGCTTTGATGTGCCCTGCAGAGTTTCCAATCACCGTGAGGACGTTGTCTTCGTCCATGACTGCACCGACAAAGTCGAAGATCACACCCAAAACTCGCTCGCTGAGACGAGGTAGTTCATATCCGACGCGCTTGGGGGCAGTCTGTTTCCCTCGACGACGGCGCAACTGCGTTGTCGTGGCCAGAGGTCGTTTCCGCCCAGTAAAACATTCCAACAAAAATTGCAGCGTGCCGCTGGTGTGACCGGCCCCAGGAACTTTGTACTCCCTCACGGCAGTCGTGTCAACTACCTTGCATTGCAAATTCGAACAGAGCATTGACGATTTATACCATCTCGTGGATAATCATATAATCACTAAAGGCGTTTCTAGCGACGACAGAAGTCATTAAACAAAGGATATCAATTTTATATCAAAACAGATTCCCCAAGAGCAAAATCAAAAGTCGCCGCCATATAGGATCAGACCAGGCACAGTGTGACAGCGCTTCTCTTGTGACAGTTTTACCTGCAGTATGCACGATGATTTCGATCACTCGTTAGAATCGTGACACTATAGAGATTATAGAATACGTAGTGATTTATGGGTAAGTAGAAGGGGATGTTCCAGCTATAGGCATTGTCCATCAAATGGAATCGAAACACTGAACAAACATGAAAAGGATCGATCAGCATAACACGTTCCGAGTAAACGTTTCAGCGACGGGTCCTGCAGGACGACATCATGTCCGAGGTACATCAGCACGCGCAGCCAACGTTTGTGTCTCAGCTTCTGTTGCTCGCCATTCTCCCAAGATGCCAGTCTTATCGAGCAAGGCGCGCGCATCCCCGCCCTGTACCAAGACCCGCTTGCACGGAGAGACAGGAATTTTGCGAATATGCTTCACCGCTTGCGCTCTGCCACAATGATGCGCGCTGTCGCAGCGATGTTTGCGCAGGAGTGCGCAGTGGACCGCAGCCCACATCTCTCCGTCTCTCAGTTTGGTCGGCATGCTCACACCGTGTAAGTAGGGGACACGCGGCGCGGCGTGTAAGACTTGTACATACTGCTTGGCTTTCGAGTAGTGCGGCTCAAACTCGAATTCAGCAAAGTCAGTCCCGGAAGTGCGAGAAACGTGCACGCAAGAGACATGCATGCCATAGACGTAGAAATTCATGGCAGCAAGCGGCTCCACATCTCCGCGATGAAGATAGTCCTCGTAAAAAGAAGTGGTTCGCAGTTCCACATTCTCTGCGCTGCTCTGTCCCAGCTTGCGAGCTCCTGATACCTCCGGGACTTCACCACGAGAGCCCAGCTTGCGAGCTCCGGATACCTCCGGGACTTCACCACGAGAGGCGGCGTCCACAGTAAAAGCGACATCGCTCAAACCAACCTGCTGCGTCTCATCCTCTGTGCAGCGTCGCATTTCTTCGAAGATGCCCCAGAGCACGCGCTTCAACATCAGCCTCCAAAACACATGTGTTCGGATAACCTCTCTGCCAGTCAGAAGCTGTATCGCCATCAGACAATGTCCATGCATCACCGCATGGTTCGCGGCCGTCCACAGCCTGCGCAGACGTTTGCGAGCTTCCTGCTGCTCCGGCGTCGCCCTAGGTGTTTTGGCCTGGCTCTGCGCTGGAAGCGGATAGGTGTCCAGCAGGCGCTGACACTCTGCCGCCTCCGCCTCCACCTGCATCCGCTCTTCCAAGCGTTGCATGCCAGTGGTGAGATGTTTGAGCACCGGTCCACAGGTCAACGAGGGTTTCGTCGTGTAGTCACAAGTGTAGAAGGAAGTCTGAATGCCAGTGCGCAACCCTTCCACCAAATTTTCTCGAAGCCAGACATACAAAACTTTTTGGGCGCCGTTCCAAAATCGATCACCGATTCGAGCAGCCTCTCCCGCCCCGCGCGCGTCCATCTCATCATAGCTGAACCTTCTGCACGCCAACGACAAGCTGCGGCACATGGAGTTCGATAGGAAGGGTCCCAAAGTTTCGCCAATGCGACGCGTTGCTCGCCACGAGCTTCCGTCTAAGTCTAGGAGATTCATCAAACAAAGTTCACAAAACACCTCCCCGATGACTCTCTGTGTGACCACACGCACGCAACTTCTTTGGACTTCGGTGTTGGTCTGACGCAGTCAAGATGGCCACCGTGTCCGCCTGGCGTCGGCTGACTATGTGAAATCCGGGAGCGGTGACTCCGTATCCGTAGCCGCGGTAGAAACAAGCACGGATAAGACGTGGTGGCATACGGTTGGAAACAATAGCATACTAGCTAAAGAGAACGGAACCATCAAACCACAGAGTCCAAATTTCATTGAAAATTCATCGAGTGAGCATGAGGCCTCATCGTCTAAGATATTAGGCGCATCTGCGACATAGCCATCTAATAAAATTCGTCGACAGTCTTGGTAATTCAAATTTCCACGATGCGTCACCATCCCAGCCTCGCCAGAGCCATGGAACGATAACTCAAACAAACAACATCACATAGCTCGTCGAAAACATTTCTTCATGTTTGAACAAATCAGCTGTTGTCGTCTTGAAAATAGTTTTTATGTGCGCAATATCAAAATCACTTGTTGTACGTTACAACACCAAGTCGCTGGGAAACACTGCCCCTCTCGGGGATTGAACTGCACTGTCTTGATGCGACCTCGTTGAGTGCCTTCCGTCGAGCTATCAGCGGCGCTTCCCAAATCGGATCTACCCACAAAGTGCTCTGCCGTCAACCGCACAGGTGACACCTCTGACATCCAGCGAGGCCATACAGGGGCCTTGCCCGTGCGAGCGACAGTGATTTCTATAAGCTTCTGACTTGCAGACGCATCTCCGACGGCTTCAGAAGGTTCTGTCGTGGACGAAGCTCCAGTTCGCTTCTCTTTAAACAGTTGAACAAAATGCACGAAGTTAAATCGACAATGTTGCGGTTTCTTTCTGGAGCCCTCCGGAGCATACTTGAAACAGGTGGCCTGATGTTCATGAAGGTGTCCGCTCAAAGCACAGATGCCACGTAAATCTTCACAAAACGCATCCGCGTAGCCGCCAGGCTGGTGCACAGTGCCCCGACGAAGTCCATCACAGACTCGGCAGTCGCATCCTGCAAAGCCACCCCTCAAAAGACGATAGTGTGGGAGACGAGTCATCACGGCTCCCGTCAACGGAATCTGACGGACACTGAAACCTTCCTTCTTCTCGTTGGTGACTTCCGAAGGGCCACTGTCTAGACGCTGTTGGATATGAAAATCAACGAAGCCGGCTTCCACAGGAACCAATGGTCTTCGTCTCTCAGGATCTTTGCGACAGTCTTCCAGCTCTCCGTCAAACTTGTCATCCTGTTGCCACTTCGCCAGATACGGCGCACCTTTCAGTTCAACATTCTCGAAAGGCACGTCCGCAAAGTGTAGCTTGAATAAGCCAGCGCAAGAGCTCATCAAGGATTCGACTGCAAGCAAGGTTTGTTTCTGCCACTTGCGGAGTAATCCCTTGGCTGCAACAGATTCAGCGGAGAGAACGCGACGGAGCCACTGCTGAGAAGTGCTGTGCACGAAGTGCAGCACTATGTGCGGGTGGCACGAAAGTCTGGCCTGTTCCTCTATAGGTCCACGCATCTGCGCAATGGCTCCGAAGCTCCCACCCATAAAGGCTGCCGCGCAGCCATCTGCGAAGCAGACTCCGTTGCGCTTTCCATTGGGTCGCAACTGCTCGTCGTATGGCGTGACGCCAAGAACGTGCTCCAGGAAGAGTCGCATGGACAGTACGAAAAAACGAGCCTGGGCGACGGGATTTTCGGCCAGGATCTCGAGCATGCGGGAAGCCGTGGGCATGGTGGGGGCCTCATCCAACAACGACAGCACAAACTTCTCGTTGTTGCCTTCCTTTGTGAAACCGCCCAGTGGATGTCGCACACACCCTTGCTGTAACATCACAACCAACGGGTTCCGGGTGTCGGCGACATTGGGAGTCAGAAATCCACCGATGGCTCCAAACCTCAATTGAAGCGCTGAAGAGGACAATCAACAGAAACAAAGCGCGTCAGGGACATCTAAAAAAAAAAGCATAAGAAAGTAGCAAAGAACACCTATTATACACATTGGCAGACTCAAGGTACATGAGCATGGCACCATTCTGTTCGTGTCGCAGCTGTTGCCTCGCCCCGTCCGTGCCGATGATTTCTGCCGAAAAGAACAAGAGTTGTGATATGGCGTCTCGGATTCTTTCGTCAACGATGGACGAGCGCATGACGTCTGCGATGGTGGCATATTCTCCTAAGGATAACATTGCCCTGCTCAACCGATCCGAGGTGCACTGCAAAACCGTCTTCAAGGATTCTTTGAATTTCTTACGCTTCACATGTGCAGAAGCCAACCTCACCATCTCCATGCGTTTCCAAGTGTCGCAAGCAACTGCAACGAAGTTCAAATCTGCACACCAGCGCGGCACAGCCGGAGGTTGAAAGCTCCTCGAGCCGGGGACACCGGCTTGGTCCCCAGTGCTTTGGTCTTCCGGAGCCATGTCAGTTGGGTCCACGGCGTCGTATTCCAACTCCGCTTGTTCAAGTAGGTACCCAGCCCATTCACGAAAGGTCAGAGGTGCATCTCGGACAAGTCCATACACTCCATCTCCATAGGGAAACAACTCAGGAAAACACTTTTGCCAATATTCTGCGCTATACATACTCAAAGGTTTCGACGCAGTGTGCACCACCTGTACTGTCTTCAAATCAGGACTCTCGGTCGCTCCCTGCGCGCTGTCCATCTGCGCCACCAGCGCGTCAAGCTTGGCTTGCAGCTCCGCGGAGGACATACTTTCTGCCAGACGACGAAAGCTTTCCACTTCTGCATCGAAATCCATCGTCCTCTCTCGTCCCTGCTGTCTGCTCATGAGTAATTTCAACTTTGCAGCAAACTCTCGGAAGCAACGTTCCACGTCCAGGTCACTGGAACCTACCTCGCCTGCAGCGCAGCGAAAGCCAGGCAAATCTTCGGCGACTTCCTCAAAAGGATTCTCTTCATCCGGTTTATAGTTGTTCTCCGCATTCTCCTCCCTTGCAACCTCAGCTTCCCCAACCGGAAAAGTACTGTCTCCGCCCATGTCCGTATCAGCAGGTCCACTCAACTTGAAAGGAACTTGATGTTCTGCTTCCACAGGAGTGGCTTGTGCTCGCACAGCTTCACAAGTCCCTCCAACTTCAGCAAACTGCGCCCGTGCTTCCTCTTCGTTCACAGACAAATGTTGATACGCCACATTGTGCGCCACCAAAAAGCGAGCCGCTCGCATGTATGCAGCTCGGGGTATCTCCGCCCACTCTGCATGGTCCAAATCCTGGCAGGCATCCCATCATGCATGGACACAACGACACACTGACGGTTAGATGTATGAAAGTAGAGTACAAGGACATATTGATACAGAACACTGCAAAATGCATCATAAGACTCACTGAGCCAGCCTCCGGGTCGCAGCCAACCAACGCAATGCTGATGGTTTCTGACACGAATCTGGTCGCGTCCTCTGCCTTTGGCGGGAGATGTGCAGTTTGCAGCTCATGTAACTTGGCCTGTGGAAAGGCGATGGTGTTCGCTCGGATGCCTTTCTGTTTCTCACGCACGGGTCCAGGTTTGTGTCGCTCAGCTACAATCTTCTGAACAACAGCTCGGCCAAGAGACAAGAGCAAGAAGGTCATGACCGAAAGAGGTTTGTTTCCACACTTGAAGGCCAGTGGGTATCGTCCGATCCAAAGCGAGTTAGCCAGTGCGAATTTCGGCATTGCAGGCGTCTTTCGCGTGAGGCTTTGTCCACAGTGTCGACACACGAAGCATGCAGTATGTTTCGTCACAGGGGAAGGAATCGCTGCTGTGTTAAGCAACCACATCCATGGAGTACCATCGTCGTACTTGCCAGATGGGTGGGCCACACAACTTCCCAACAACTCAATTTCTGGAATGGACGGCCACAGCTTACAGTAACGACGAACATCGAAAATCTGAGCATGCACCTGCTCCACTTTGGTGGCATCTATCTCTTGCAGTTTCCAACCTTTGGTCACTCCCTGCGATCTTGGGACTCCACCACAGAGATCGTTGTCGCACTCTGGATTCTCATCAGCGCTGTCTATTCCGGCCTCATCCATGACGTCTTGTGCCCGGCCCGCGCGAGCTTCCACAAACAACTGCAAGCGACTCATGTCTTCTAACCAACAGGTGCGAGCGCAGACCGCGCACGACTGCATCTGTCTCTCTCGTGCTTCCGCACGCTTCCTCGAATGTGTTTGGTGGAAGGCATATGCTCCCACGCCACGCCGAGTCTGGTCTCCGCATACTGGGAAAGGGCCTCTCACAGAACGCGCAGATAAATATTATATGAGTACAACCCACATGCTTGTCGAACTACTCAGTCGAAAAAAGATCAGTCGAAACAAAAAAAATATGCCGGGACACACTTGTAGGTAACTCTTCCTTTCTGCTTATACGATATCGCAATGGGATCTGTTGTTCCGATAATCTAACAGTCTTTAGCATCGAAGACTGCGGTGAAATGCCGTTATGATACTCTGGTCGAATACTATTATTGGGTGCTTCTGCTGCGATGTGATAGAACGGTAGGTAAAAGTTGATGTCTGGAAATAATAGAGACTTCCATGTCCCATCTCAACCCAGCCTGAATGGCGTTCGTGAAAGACCAGGCGTTTTTCGATATTCTTCTTCACAACGCTCTACTGGTAGAGGCACCGACCCATCCTCCACACCGAAATGCTCTTCTTGCAAGTGTTGGAGAAACATCTCTTTCACGTCGCATTCGAAATCACAAAGTTCGCATGCCAACATACCAGAAGCTCTTGGAGATCTTTCGAAAATTCTGCGACAGTCCGCTTTTTGTATTTGATCTGCAGGAATATACGCATCCTTGTGTCGACGCGACTCCCAAATTTCAGGAAAGCTCAGTTCCCAGTGACTCTGCTCAGCCAGTCGCATCCTGCCACGTCCACTCTGCAAAGTCTTCATTCGCACTCGGCGAACTTTCTGTGCGAGGGCGTCCGTGCTGCTCTGAGGGCCTCGCACGGGCAATCCTCCTGATCGCTCGAACTCTTCCATCACAGCATCAAACACAACGATGTGATGCGGCCACCAGACAAAGACTCCACGACACGGCAGCGATTCCCACGCGCTCATTTGATCTTCAGTCAGTGCACTTGCATAGTCCACCATCCCGCCTTTGCGGCGTTTCTTCACGCAGTTGAACCTGCGTCTGCGCACTTCTGCAATACCAAGAGCTAAACCACGCTCCTCCGGTAGGTCAGAAGTCACTTTGCTTGGCCATCGATCATGCTCCATTATGAAAGAATGCACCTTGGAAAGCAGGACTTGGGTCGAGTCAAATCGCAGAGACTCCAATAGCTCTATATCGACGGTCTCCGACGCTTCGTCGATGTCTAACATCTCAAACTCTGTCCTGCTCACGTGGCCATCACAGATGTCCATCACAACGTCTAAGCAAGTCGCTCGAAAATCGTTGAGCTTCGAACCAATGTATCTTTGCACATCCTCACATCTCAGTAACGCACACTCAGCGATGACTTCCATCAGCTGTTTGCCTCTGAAAAACTGGTGGAAACCGACTGTGCGGGCGGCTTCCCAACGCTCCTTTGCGCACCATGCAGTGAACAAGTCTGAATAAGAATCTCTCAAAGCTGGGTCCAACGCGTGCCCTTGTGACAGCAAGCGATGCCATGATCGAGCCAGCGCGTCCACATGCCCGTTCGCACCACGCGAAGGCCACGTCTTCTGCTCTTCCACGTAGGAACGTACTTGCTGTAGGGTGTGCTCCACGCCTGCGCCATATGGTTTTAAAATGCTCTTAAAACGTTATACAACATAGAATTTGGCCTACAAAGCGAAACAGTCTTACATCACAACAAATTATCAACACATATGTGAGGAGAGACTCGGCCTCGAAGAACATCATCTCTGTGCTGCACTGTCAGTAGATCAGTCAACATGCGTCTCAATTCTTCTGATTGCGGGGACTGCACCACCTGCAACAATTCCACCTCTAGCCGCGGAGACTTCACCACCTGCAGCCAGTCGTGTCTCTCAAGCAGTCGATGCCAGCGCCGCGCCAAGCAATCTTCTTCATGCTGTTGCTCATCGTTCACTGCCTGTCTCCGTGGCAGCCTACCAGCAGAGTTGAAAAAATGTTGCACGCTCAAGCGCAAAGCAAAAACAGCATCTGTGTCTGTCATATCAGCAGAGTCAAACA
>CAXAMN010022273.1:991392-1030253 GCA_963970005.1 Durusdinium trenchii | reverse complement strand
GATGTTTCAATTACTGGGATGGGAGACGTCAGTCGAGAAACTTGTACCCTTCAACACTTGTTGCAAGGTACTGGGAGTGCAGTTGGATCTTGGACAAAGTGTCTTCGGAAAAGCTTTAGTGTCCAACACGAAAGACCGAAGTGCCGAGCTCACAGACGAGATCGATAGCATCTTGGCTTGTGGACGCCTGAAGCGTCACGACGGTGAAAGGCTCCGAGGGCGCCTGCAGTTCGCGAGTGGACAGCTGTTCGGGAGAAAATTCAGACTCCTCCTTTCAGTCTTGAATAGGCATGTCTCAAGGGGCTGGACACAGATCAGTGACGATCTAAGACAAGCCCTCGTGAGCATTCGTTCGCGGTTGGTCTCTGGGTTGTCAAGGGTCATCGACAGCCGTTACAGCGACTTTGTGCACATTTACGTAGACGCATCCTTCTGCCCAGGCGGATATAGTGGTGTTGGTGGTGTGCTGTATGACAGCTCAGGGGATGCGCAGAATTTCTTCAGCTTCAGGGTGCCGGATGAGTGGCTTGCCTCCATGAGCAGCGAGGGAGCCAAAGTGGTCATTCAAGAGCTTGAAGGCTTTGCTGCCTTGTTGGCCTTGAGAGAATGGTTGCCGTCGTACCCTAACAGACGATTTGTGTTGTTCACTGACTCGGAGTCCATCAAAGGGTCTCTACTTAAGTGCGCGTCGGAGAACGCCGTGTGTCACAGGACAGTGTCTTGGATCCTTGATTGTCAGGAGAATGCGTCGTCTTCAGTATGGTACGAGCGAGTACCAAGTGAATCTAATCCAAGTGACAGGTTGTCGAGAGAAGAGGTCCTCTCGCTTGGGAGTGCTGTCCGAGTGGACTTCAATTTGCAGGAGTTGTGGGATGACGTTTTGCAGTCTTTGGTCAAGGGGTGAGTCGCAAGACTGAGTTGAACGCAGAAACCCCGTGGTCAAAAGATGAGAGTGCCATCAGCTGCTTTGTGTCATGTGAAACGTGAGACGAAACGTTGACGAGTTTTGCTTCTTGTCTCCACGATTTCTTTTGGGCTGACAGCTGTATAAATAAGAAACGTTTCCCGACAAAGAAGGGATAGTGCATTATTTTTACTACGTCAGCAGTACGTTGTACGAACCCAAAAGAAAACTTAATCTGTTTGATATACTGATTTGGTCATTTGTGGACACATGCATTTGATACCATCCGGTAACGAGTGAGCCGCCACGGTTCCACAATGATGTCCAGGACACTGAGCAAAGCCATATCTTTAATCTTACGTTGGAAGTATCTTTAAACCGTGCAATTTTGGGACCAAGTTGTCAAGGGACCATCCGTTCGCGTAAAATCGTCCCACCTCTCTACCCCCCCTAAATTCACGCAATCCATCCATAGATTGCAGCAGCTTTTTCACCAGCTGCCAATTTTGCACAGCCTACGTTTGCTTCCACACAATTTCAGTTTTACCATTGACGACTTTGACGCAATGCTGTTTGCCTCCGTATTGGTCTTTGCAGTTGCTTCGAGACGCAAGACTGAGTTGAACGCAGAAACCCCGTGGTCAAAAGATGAGAGTGCCATCAGCTGCTTTGTGTCATGTGAAACGTGAGACGAAACGTTGACGAGTTTTGCTTCTTGTCTCCACGATTTCTTTTGGGCTGACAGCTGTATAAATAATCATCCATTGGAGTTTCGCAGAATCCACATTGTTGGGGGAGATCAAGCCGTTTGAACGAAGCCTGCGCCATTTGCAGTCCACATTCCTTGCACACCAACGCCTTCCCTCCACCATTGACCTTCACATGTGCCCCCGGTGGCATAGAAAGCTGCAGAGACTCCCCCCCAGTCCGACCTTGAGACAGGACTGGCTCTCCAGCTGAGTTGCGCTGGATGGTGCATAGTCCAGGGTCATCAGACAACCGCGGTGGCGGAAGTTGAGGAAGCACCGGTTCCATTGGCCGCTTGCCCACCACTCGTTGATGAGGTCGTTCTGGATCCTGAACAGCTTGCAATTCGAGGACAGCCCGTTCAGCGGTGGGATCAGTCTGCACCGCTACCCGAGCATGTTGTACATGACCACTGTCAAAAAGCACGTAGCCCTGAGACATAAATGGCGAAGGACCCATCAATGTCATAGTGCGAAAGGGCGGTGTCAACGGTCCGAACCCTGCTCTGTGCCAGCGTTTGGTCTTCACTGTGGCCCTCCCCCCAATCGGCAGCAACGGAGCACTAGGAACACCGAGATGAGCACATTGGCGCCTCAGCCTCTCCTCCCCAACATAGCGTGCAATGCCCGGCCACCACCTTTCTTCCAGGCCGCTTTCCTTGATGAGCAACCTGAGTCTTCTCTTCACCTGGTGCACCTCCGCCTCGATGCGGCCATTTGAAGGTCCTTCATCTCCTTCCGTCATAGTTTGGTGCATTCCAAAGCGTCGGCAGAATGGCTGGAAACTCTTGGGCAGGAAAGCACACTCTCTGTCTGTATGAACTCTAAGCATTTGCATGCCCATGGCCTTGAAGCGGCAGTAGATGCGAGTTGCAACCTTGGTGACATCAATCTGCTCGACCTGTTCATCCGACACCTCCCCCTGCTCCGGGTCACCATCGTCCTGCGCACCTTCTCCATCTTCAATAGGAAGCAGCTCACCCTCCTCCCCATCGAGTTCCTCCATCTCCTTGATCTCTTCCTGCTCCCTTGGCAGTCTGGGAATGGCCACTGTCGCCACCATCATGTGCCTGGCCTTAGGGCCAAGTCCCAAATCATCTCCAACCGGCATCGGCCCCACGATGTCATACGATAAGCAGTGAGCTGCCCTGTCCCCCATAGTTCTTCGATGTGGAACGTCCGAGCCCATCATCTCCATGCACCGGCGGCAGTCTCTGCGAAAGGGCTGATGTTGGTTCCTCACATGAGTTTTCCATCCCTCCATGTCCAAGCGGCACACTGCTGCTTCTTGATCTTGTGGACCACTTCCTTGAGCATCCAGCCGCTGCACATATCTCTTCAGACTCTCTTGAATAGCAGCTACCAGCCCAGGGGCCCATGCTGACCATCCTCTTGATTGGATGAGTCGTCCTTGAAGTGAGCCTGCAACTTCCTGACCAGTGCCATCCCCCGAAATGCCTTGAAACTCAAGCATGTCCGGCAAGTTGGCCACCATCAACGTTGTGGGCTTCCGCTTGATATGACCAATTGGTCCTTGATCCAGGGTGACAAAGCTGGCTTTCATGAGTTGTGCTAAATCCTTCACCTCACGAAAGTTCCAGTACGATGCCATGTCCTGCTCCAGTGCTTCCTGCTGCATGTAGGAGACAGGATCACGAGGTGATTCCATCAGAAAGGCCGGCGGCACATAGCAGATGTTCTCTGTATTCTCAACGGGGTTCCTCGCCTCGCTAGCCATGATCCAGAGTCCTGCCTGTTTCAACAGCAGTGCCAAGTCGCCGACGACCAGATCTCTCTCCACGGAGGAAAGATCAGGTAGACCAAATCGTCGTTCATCTCGCCCCCTCACTGGACGTGGTCCTGGGCCTCGATGACGTAGTCGTGAAACACTCCGGCATGGGGGTCCCCCAACCACAGCAACCACCTTCCCTCGTCGTGCAAGGTGACAGAGGTAGCTCCAGGTGCCAATGGAGTGCATGTCATATTGTGCTCCGTTCACAATGTCCACGTTGATGACCTCATAGCCATGCCATTCCATGTTGAGCCAGGACCTGGAATCCTTCCCGCTGTAGAGGCGCAAGATGACTCCTTTTGATCTCTCATGCCTCCTCCTCTGCTGGCGATTCCACGGGCAAACATTGGGGTCAAATGAGGTCTGCCCCTTCATGTAGTTTCAAGTCGCTTCAGGAACATCAGGAAACCTCTCTGTCCACCATGACTTGATCTCTTCATCAATCATCAACTCCCCCCGATCAGCCTTCTCCATCACCTCCAGCAATGCAAGGGCCTGACGTTCAGGTAGGACTGGACATCCACCTCTCAGGGTGCACTCACTGCGTCCATGTTCGGGATGAGAGATCTTGACCCCTCCCTTGGACCAATTCAGCCGATACCCCAGTCCCACCAGATGATGTAGTGGCACGATCACCTCCACCTTCTCCTTTGACAACAGCGTTCGATGCTCGTTGACCTTGTGCAAGGTGGCCGATCCTGAAGCCAATTCCACCCGAACGGGGACCAGATGCGGCATCTCATGTGGATAGGCTTCTCTGAGCCCATTTGTTGCGCCTCCATCCAAGAGACCCACCGCCTCCTCATCAGCGCCAGCTGTGTGTTTGAGCTCCTTCACCCGCAGCATTTTCATGCTCCGCAGTGTCTTGAGCAATGACGTGGCCTCCGACAGCAGCTCAGCGGTTGCATCCTTCGCCACGGGCTTCTCTGGGGAATCAAATCGCTTGGGTGCGGCAGTCAGGGGAGCATTCACATTCTCGTCGGCCAGTTCCTCACCGGCAGAAGCTCCCTTGACACTCTTCTCACTCCCATTCGCCTTCTCCCCTTCCTTCACGGTCTTCACCTGGGAGACCTTTTTTGTGTTTGGTTTCGCACCCTTCGCCCCATTTGGACAGTCCTTCTTCATGCGAAGTCCCCCACAATTGAAGCAACGACCCTTCATGTCCACATTGTCATGGGCATAGGTGCAACTGCTGCCACGTTTACAGCCTTCATCACTCTTCCAGAACTTGCAGGTCAGTTTCTGTGGAGGTCGATCATCGGAGTCCACCGCCCCGTACGCTGATGCCATAGCCTTCACAGACGTAGTCGACTGATTTCCTGCCGCTCCAGCATTGGTGGTCGCCGGCTGTGACTTCATTGGTGTAGTCAGCGAAACTTCTTCCACCTCCGCCTGCACATACTCAGAGAGCTCCATGACAGCTTCCACTGTAACTGCATAATCAACTCTCAATTCTTGCCGCACGTTGGCAATTCGAAATGCCATTTGAGCTCCGCCTGATTTGGTGGCACTGTCAATCATGCATTGCACAGTGACCATAAGAACCACAAGGTCAGGTAGAGCGAGGTTGAGTTCTTGAGCTCGGGTGAGCCATCGTTGCCATAACCTGACTTGCGTCAGCAACTCCGAGGTCCCCGTGGCAAACTTCGTCTCCACTAAATTTTTGAGGAGTTGCGTTTTTTCAGCGCCTCCTCCTGGCTGGTACGCCACATGTAGCCTGTACAGGATGTAGACGACCGAGAGCTGCCGTCCACTGACAAGATCGCGTCGGAGCTGATCTGGCAATGCCCCCAATAGCATTGCTATGCCCCGTTGTTCAATCCGCTGTAGGGCAGGTTCCACCACCACCACCGGCTTGGCTCTCAGACGCTCCAAGGGACTCATCGTCAACCAACGAGCATAGTGGTCCTGCGCAATTAACAGTGATTCCTCCCACCAGGCCTTGGCGCTGTTCGAGCTGTCCGCCATCAATGGAAAGCTCATTGTCAGCCAGTCTCCAATAGATGCTCCTTCGGAGTTGGGCGAGGGCAACGGAGGAAGCTCGAGATTCCTCAGGGCTTCTGACATTGCCGATGGCATAGCTGCACCTCGAACCCAACTCCGGTCCTCGGTCCTTGCCACCCAGGTCACCCGAAGGAAGTCCAGGAGGTCGTTCAGGTCCTGCATAGTTCTCTGCATCCATTCCTCCTTGAGGTCCACTTGATGCAGTCTTGTAGGAGTTCGTGTCTGCAGGTTCCTTAGCTGCCAAGAGACGTTTCACTTCTCGATCAAAGTTCTCCTCAGCCTCCTTGAGGATGCGAGCTCTCAATGCCTCCACATCATCTCGCGTCGGTGATCCCACGGCAGCGCCTGACATGGAGTTCCCACCAGCTACCGCCCGAGGCCCAGTTTCACTTCCTGGTCCATGAAGGCGTCGAGAATCATCTCCTCCAGATAGATCACCTCCCACACCAGATGCAGCTCTCCTCATCGTGTCCTGCAACGCCGGACTCCAGAACGGATTTGGCTCCTGCGGTCGCACCGGGGTTTGAGCTCCCCCTGAACCATAGTCCAACATCCGAGGGTCAACCTGTCCCCGCCCATCTCCAAGCAGCCCTCCTTGAGCAGCATAATCGATGGGAGGTCCGAGAGGTCCTAGTAGCCCTTGCCCTTGATGGTGCTGACCTAGTGCTTGTCTTAGAACATGATAAGTTTGTTGAACCGCATCATGTAGTGCCCCCAAGCCCCCACGATGAAGGTCGGTCCCAGGCTCCATCGATGACGGTCTCGCTGGATCCACCGGCTTCATGGACTTCAGAGATGAGGAATCCGTCGGCTCTCCCCCAGTCGCTGCAGCCCGCTCCTTCGACTCCTGGGACTGGCTTGGTCGAAGGGCCTTTGGTCGGCCTTGAGGTGTGTCAGCCCCTGCATTTTATCTTCGCGGACCCGCATCAGCTGACCTTGTTCGTCGCACCTCCTCTTCGATCAGGGCATCCAGTCGTCGATCTGCTGCCCCGATCTCAAGGGGCTCCTCTTCCCTTCTTGCCGCCTCAGATCTTCGTCTTCTCAAAGTCGACATCGACATGGCGGTCTTGGGCTCATAACCTGTGTCGAGCGAATTGGAAAAAACAGCACCTCACGCACGATGCTTTTCTTGAGCCAAAGTCGAACGACGCGGGATGTTCATCGCGTTTCGTCCTTTCGAAAACATGGCTTTGTTCGCCCGCAGTTTCAATTGCCCTGCGCACAGAGAAAACTCCAGTCAAAAATGAGAACGCCCGTTTAGGCCTGCAGCAAAAAGCGGACGAAAAATCCCAAACCGCCTTGCCAATAGCCTGAATTTTTGACGAACACATATAGCCGATAGCTATCTCACCAAGCAGGCGAATGGAGAACAACGTTTTTGGCCGTGAATTTTGATTGCACCATGCAAAAACCAGTCACAGCAAGAGTCATGTGAGGCATTTGCATGTGAAGAAAACAGGGACTGCAAGGCTCTCAGGAGTGGGACAGCCTCCCTGGATTTGATATTTGTGAACAACCAAATTCATCCGTTCAAGGATCTGTCTCAAGCCTGTGATGTGACCAGCAGCTGTAATAACTTGCCAGCGGCAACGAAGAACTTACCCTGGTTTTGATTGGATGAACATTCACAGCTTAGGTTGAAAACTTACGGCTGGCATGTCCAGCAACACAGTTCCTGGCGTCGAATATCACTGATCGCAACGGTGTCCATTCATGCTTGAAAACATTGCGCTGTCCACCTAGATGTTTTGCATCGCGTGGAACAGAACAGCGACGCGCGAGAAATGGTTGGCGTGTGAGGAGTCAAGACGTGGACCTACACATGCGGGCATTTTCCATGGCTGCCACCCAGCTTCGACAGGTCAAAAATGTTGCAGTCCTGGAGCCCGCATGCACGCTTGTGGTTGGTGTTTCCTTTTTGGCATGCCGGTTGTCTTGGCAATTGAAACCAAACTCAAAGATCACAACAGAATGCGGTGCTGCATTGTGTGAACTGTTCAAAGTCACGGAGACGGAGCCTATGCACTGCGCGTTCGCAATTACAGCTGCAACCTCTGATTGTGAACGAGAGCTCGGCGGGCGCCAAAGAGGAGAGTTTGTTTCAAGTTGTGTGCTGAACAGTTGTTCCGTTGGATGTTTGTTGGCTTCTGATGCTTTAAACACCCCTTGCATACATTGCAGGGCTACGATGCACAGGTTCACATCCACCAGCCCCTGCGCACTTGCTGTGATCTTTATCATGTCCAATACCGGAATCACAGGAAACTGCGTGCCCATCCTCACACATCGGCCCAGGATGGCCTTCGTGGACTCAACTGCAATTATTGCGCCAGACCCTCTTCAAAATTGCGTACACTCTTCAAAATTCAGCATCGCGAAGGTGCCGCCGTATAACCCCGGTACCATCGTAGCGACTGTATCACGCCGCAATCTAAGAGTCTAAAGTCCCAAATGGGAATCGAACAGGTGCTGTTGAGGCGGACTGCGGGCGGAGATGACGGCGAAACGCCGCAAAAGCGTATCATGGGCGTCTTTGGATGCATTCCAATTTTGAATGTCACTCAGACAGTGAAATTTGAAACCAACACCTGGCCGACAACACAAACTTGACGACGGTGCGTTTCAATTTTTTCCTGGCAATCGCAGTGGACTTTGCAACCAAGTTTTGCCTTTCATCTTGTTTCAGCCTACGAAGCTATCCGGAGTTCGCGCGAAACCATAATCTTTACAACTTTTTCGGGTTTGCAAAATGTTTTTATACGGTTCGGCTTTGTATGTAGTATATACACTGTGTTCCTCTGGGGGGGTGAGCTGGGTCTAATTTCCTCCGCTTGCACGCAGCGGTTTCACACACAGCCGCAAACATGCAGCATAGTACCGAACTTTGTGTTGCGTTGTGTCTTGGTAACAGAGCTTGGAAGCTCATGTCCCTCTTGCGTCACCTGTCCTTCGCGGAGGTGTAGCATATATATAGTAAGCATGAGTTTACTAAAGGCCCCCGTGGCTGGCGCGCAAACTTGGGACAACTTCTGGAAACTGTTGAAAAAGTCCATGCCCAAGTCTTTACATGCTCGTGAGATGGAGCGGATGCCAGGGTGGTGTCGCAACGGCTGGCGAGCTATGCCTGCAGCTTTCAGTTTCGCTGGAACGCACGGGGCGCTCTTTGGAAGGCGGTCGCCCGCTTGATCCGCTGAAGAAAAGAATCGTCGCTTTCGCCCCTGCTCTTCCCCACAGCAACCTTTTCTCCCCCGGCCTCTTTGCGGAACACGTGACTGTTATACCGGGCCTGCCAAGGCAGACGCAAGGTGACCTATTAAGAGCCTACCTCCAGAAATGCAAAAACTGCAGTTTTGACCACTTTGCATTTGATCCGTTGCAAAGAAACGTTCGCCCCGGGCCCCAGTTAGCGTCGATGCCTTGCTTCATGTTGTTGACTTGGCGGAGGGACATTTTTGTAGGGAAGAGAAGGGAAGGGAAGAGAAGAGAAGAGAAGGGAAAAAAAAGGGAACAAAAAGGGAAGAGAAGAAAAGGGAAGAGAAGAAAAGGGAAAGGACAGGGAAAGGACAAGGAAGGGAGGGAGGGAGGGAGGGAGGGAGAGAGAGAGAGGGAGGGAGAGAGGGAGGGGGGAGGAAGGAAGGAAGGAAGGAAGGAAGGCTGGGAGACAACTTGAAAGGAAAAACGGTTGCAAATCATGTGGCCGTAAGGGCCCCCGTTTTTCGTGACGTTTGTTTTTCCGAGATTTTTCGTTTCCCACCGGAACAGTTTGTGTTGCCAGCCGGCAATGATAGGACATGATAGGGTCCATCTATTACTTTTTTCTTTGGCCCTTTTCTTGCGCTAGGGGGTTTGCTTTGTTATACACGGTGTTGTGCGGCCGGCTTTGTTTTGCTTGGCGTTCGCTTTTGACCGGAGAGATCTTGACATAAGTGCCTGTATTTGAGGGTGGGCATTGGGTTGATGAGGGGAGGGAGTTCCACAATGAGATGTACCGACAGGGAAGCAACAGACAGTGCGTGAGACAAATGTGGTTCGTACCGTGAGTTTGCATGTTTTGGCTTGGTGTTGGCTAATCTTGGGCATGTATCCCAAGCGCGGGCGTGTGTTCAAAAGATTTGGTTGCGTACTGTGGATGGGGTTGTGCGCGTGATGTCGACCGTAGGAAAAGGAACCATGTCGGAGTTTCAAGCCTGAAGTGCGCCGTTGGTAGGCATCGTGACTGCTGCGGCTTTGTGCATGAAGGCTATGGGTGGCTATGTTGCAAGTGTGTTTCTTCTAATTTTTCCCTCCCATCCCGCCAACTCAACAAATCACATGGTGTGCTATGTATGGGGCCCCACTTCAGGGGAACCATCGCGTGCTCTGCGTGAGGTCCGCAACGACGGCGGTACCTTTTTCCAAGGCTTGTTGGCTGCAAGCTCACGTTCATCAGGGGTACTTCCCCCATGTTAGAATCCATCTCGCGCGGACGGTTTTGCGGATGAGGTGGATCATCGTCAGGTGGCCCAACTTGGCGAAACTTTCGAAGTAATTACTTGTTGTGTTCCATGTGGTTCGACTCTGTGGAGGTCCAGCCAAGCGAAGAATCAATTTGGTGGCTCCATTTTTCCGGGCCTGTGCCTCGAAATCATCACTGGTCACCATCTCTTTGCGGCCGCTGTTGGTCCAACGCCGCATTAGACAATGCTTGCCGAAGTTAGGCGCAATTGACTCCTACGGATCTGCTTTTTCCGCAACTCAGGGTTTTCGGCTGGTGTTCGCCTTGCAGCACTGAATTGCAGCGCGAACGTCCTTCACGGGACAAGACCAGGGCAGGTGCGTGGTTAGTTAGTTTCATATTTAGACAGGTTAAGAAGTCAATATTCACACCGCTTCGCGTTCGAAGCCGCCCGCGCGGAGTGTGTGCGTCGGTTCGGGCAGGACACACGGAAGAACACACGCACGATGTCAATAGTCTGTCTCGGTCGGTCTCTGTGTCTGTCTGGGTCTGTCTGGGTCTGGTCTGTCTCTGTCTGTCTGGGTCTGTCTGGGTCTGTCTGGGTTTGTCTGTCTGTCTCTGTTTGTCTGTCTCTGTCTCTGTCTCTGTCCCTGTGTCAAAAACCACATGCGACTGTTCCCCCAAAACACATCAAAAACCACATGCTCAATTCCATTCACCTCATCCAGTCGGACTGGGCACACGACCGAACGCATCCACGATATCAAGCGTACAGTATCCCACGGTTTGCCTCGACGTTTGCGATTTCTGCGATGTCCGTGATGCACTCTCCCCCGGCCGGCATAGCCGGCATCGCATGTCCATAGTGCAGTGCCCCTTGGCTTCCCGAGACGTTTGTGATGTCAATTATGCGATCTGGCCAGACCGGCATAACCGGCATCACCAACGTCTGGTCCAATTTTGATCCATTTTCAAAAAACATTGAAAAGCACAGCGTTTCTAGGAAAAGAATGCCGCCCCCCCCCCCGAAGCTAAAGCTTAGGATTTATCTAGCCGGATTCCTTGCGATGTTTGCACGAGCCTACACAACACCTCCGGTGCGGGCGAATTTTTTTTACTATACGTCAGGGACATTTTTGTTGGTATGATTGTACCGCGCCTCAGTCACAGGATTTCAAAAAAATTCACAAAAATTAAAAGACATGCAACTAGAATGTTGACGCAGGAAGAAATAAGATACATAGAAAAACATCATGTGGATTTCCCAGGAGGATGGAATGGTTCACCACAGGATTTCATAACAGTTTCATTGCCCCTTGGAACAATAGAGTAAGGCTTTACCAAAGAATTTATTATGTTGATTGGTCTAGAGTGTAGCATAAACAGAAGAGTATGTATTTTTAAATCGAGGTTGCCTAAGCTTAACTATGTGGTCTTGTTTGAGGCAATCACTTTGCTGCGAATGCCCGAAGAGTTGGCTCCCAGGGAGTTGGTCGGCTTAAAAACCATTTGAAGGACACCCCTCAACCAAGACTTTAATACGCCAGGATGTTTGTTATGCATGGACTTCTTCAACCCCTGTACCAGGATTCCAAAAAGCACGTTGACGCAGGATTCCATAAATGCTCAAAACTCTTAAATTTTTTTGGTTGCCAACCTTGGCACATAAAAAACAAGGACATGACTTCAGCTCGCAAGGGCTCTATAAAGTTGAATCCCGCGTCAAACCTTTAGCGTACCTTCGAACCAATATATATCCTGCATGGGGTCACTCATGATCATGTCGCGTCAAGGCGCACTTCGCCGCAGCCACCACCTTCCCAGTTGCCCAGCGTTGGCCGACCTCCGGAGCCGCAAATCGAATGCCATGGTCCTGGCATATGGTAATGTTACGGGCTTTGCCCTTTTCTTTCGGCATCTTTATCGCAAGCGCTGATTGCTCGCTGCCAAGACGGGTGCCATGAAGCACACTGGACCTTCATGGCTGCATGCCACACTTGCTGTTAATGCTGAAGTCGGCCAGCTTTCCATTGGCGAACTCGTTGTCAGCATTGGCGGTCCGTGATAAAACCGCCTTGGGGCTCGCCTTCAACGTTCGCCACCGAGGCATTAGCCACGCTAAAACAGATGCTAACAGCAGGGTGAATGGGAAGAACCCTGATCACAGCTTCTGGCGTCGGCGTTAGTTCGGCCTCAGGTTTTTTTCCATCATGATGTGCTCAGGGGAGAGAAAAAAATTGTGGGACCCTTGGGGCTCCAAAACATCGCATCCGTATGCAGCGCCAACATCCGGCCTCACTTCTCTGCCCACCAAAGAAGGGAGCCACCAATTCTCCGCTGGTTCTTTCTGACAGGGTCGTTCTTTTGGAAGGTTCACTGGCTTGGTCTCAATGTCGCGTTTCATTGAGACTGGAGATTGAAACTTTTCCTTCTGGGTCAAGGACATTGCCCTTCTGGGTCAAGTTGCGTCCGATGTAGTCAGCACCGTCCATGAACGTCGCGCCAGCTGCCAGCCTTGGTGGCGGAGGCTCCAACAACCTCCTCACCGTTTTTTTCCAAACGGCAGGGGCGTTCACTAAACCGTAGGCTGCTGTCAACACGTTGATGACCGCTGACCGTTCCAGTTCCAATGCGTCAGGATTTTTGTGACCCAACTCCGGCCAGGAAATTGTGTCGTCTGAATCATGATTGCATTCATTTTCACCGGTCACAGTCTTAACGTCATTCGAGTTGATGAGGTTCTGGATGTTTAGCAGTTTCGCCTCATGGAACATCTTGTTCTCTCGTGGTCTTAGTTTTAGCGTCGAGATATGAATGAACAGCCAGCCCCAAAGACCTATGCAGAAGAGAGCCCCAAACGCCCGATCACAAATGAAAAGATGATGGCCCTTCGAACCCATCATTTTTTCAATTGTGCTGATCGGGCGTTTGGGGCTCTCTTCTGCCTAGACCTGCCGAAGAGCGCCACCACACAGGCAAATGCCACCTCCAGCGGCTTTGGTTTCCCAGTCCCAATTCGTTCAATTTGGAACCACTTTTCACCATAAGGATTCTTGCCCAGGCCCAACGAAGGCGGTGTCCTGGCCCATTGACAGGAATAGACTTTGGCCGCCTCAGCGCAAGAACTGCCATGCCATGAAACTCACGCCATTGAAACGGTTGCTGATCAAGTTCATCATGCCATTGCCCCAAGTCTCCACGATCGGGTAGTCGATGTGGTTTTCCATTCTGTCGATCTCGCCGTTCTTGAATCAGTCCGTCGATGGTGGCATTGACGAGAGCTGGAGGCTGCCTTGAAGTTTATCATTACGTTCAACACAGTTGCAAAGCCGCTGAAGCTTACTTTGGTCAAAAGTGATCGCCAACAAAGTTGCTTTTCTGTTCAGCCCTTCTCGCACACGCAGTCCAAATCTGCATGAATGGTTCTTCACGAGCAAGACCTCATCATGAGACACACATTTCTTGACTTTTGGGAGTGTCCTGGATGTTGCCGTATCTGGATGTTCATGCACTGAGACGCTTTATGAGTCAGTTGATCTTCTTGAAAGTCCATTGAGTAATTGACGTGCTCAATGAGTTCTGGGAGCTCCTCAGCCAACAGCTCTGGTCGTTGCCTGATGTTCTGCATTGGTGAGAACTTGGTGGAAGGTGGCGAAGTCAGCAAAAGGCAAGGATGCCTTCGATGCAAGAGTTCCCTGACAGACATTTTGTCACTCGTGGAGTTCAGGTCGTAACCAGTCTTCAGGTCAATCAAAGCCTTTGCACGGAGGCCCCGGGCGGCAGCAGCTACTACTCGTGGTGGACTGTAGACCTCGACCACATCATCAGCCAGCATCGCGCCATAAACCTTGGTAGTGTCGTCAGGTTCATCTTCCCACAAGTGCCAATAGGCAGTGAGGTCAAATTGTGTCCTCATGTACTGCAGGAAGCCATTCAGGTAGCGACCGCGACCTTTGACGCATGCCAATGGTCGTGCACGATCTTCTGGACGGGAAAGACCCAAGCTCCCTTGTGCAGGCATTGAACTGCTCGACGAGGCCTCTACAATCATAGCTTGCTCTTGTTGCATCAGAGAGTGAGTGAGCTTGCAGTTCCAGCTTCTCGCGCCTCTTTTGAAGCTGCCGTAATTACTTGTCGTAGTTGAGGCTGTTTGGCAACTTGAAGCAAGATCCGAGTTGCCTGCGAGCAGATGGAGACGAGCAGCTGCAAGAGCAAACGTCGCCAGCGGACCCATGGCTTGGGGTGGGCATCAGCAGGAGCGTGGTTGACGGTTTGACCAGTGGCTTCATCGATCGTCCACCCTTGACTTCGGACACAGGACGTTTGCTGGAACAGTGAAACCATGTCCAAACTCCACGAGACGTGTCCGGTTGGAAGCCTAATCATTTGTTGGGTCAAACGAAGGGCCATGAGTAGTGTATGGTCGCACGCGAGGAAGCAGGCAGGAATGAGGAAAGGGATTTCTCCTGGAACCATCTGAACTTTGAGGACTCCTGATTTGCCACCAAGACCAATTGGGATGTATGCCAAAGTGGTGTTTCCTCACTTCCACATACTCCTCGCACTATGCCCCCAGATTCGGTGGTCCATTGAACTTGTTGTCCAGGTTGACGTTTCAAGAGTTCATCATGTTGTTTCAACGTTTCAACACCAACCAAATCATGTTGAGCAGCACTATCAACAAGTGCAGTTCTGGAAGGCTTTTGAGGTTGTTTTACTGACCGCAGCAGAAACTCAAATAAGACTGCGCCATGTATTCCTCAACGATTGAGTCTGGCTGATCACGTTTGGAAAGCTGGAAGAAGCTGGAAGTCGGACTGATCTTCCATTGTGGACACTCACGACTCCTATGCAGCGTGTTTTGCTCTTCAACTCAGTGAGCGAAAACCTGCTTCCAGCTCTCTGCACCCAAGGCTTGTCATAGCCGCGTCCCATTCTGGTTTGTTGAAGAGCTCGTCGATGTTCCAGATAGCTGCCACGGCCACCACCAAAGCCTTGATATATCTTGATATGTCTTTGAGCTCTTGCCCTTGCCTTTCTTGCCGTTGCCTTTTCCTTTGAAGGCCCTACGATCGGTGGTCTCGAGGAAGATCTCTTCAGTGTTGTTGGAGATGTGCGTGCTCCATAGCTTCAGCCTCAGTGAAAGATCATTTGTGTCTCCCAACTTCATTGAGGCACACCAGGTCTGAAAGCAGATCCTCTTCCTCGACATAGGTCTCCGCGCCCGAAAAGTAGTCATCAAACTCATCGCCATTCTCCCATGGTTCATCATAGCACCCCAGAACGTAGCACCGCGCCATGGTCGAGGTGTATGTTTATGTTCTCCTCCATGTTGGTCATCAAGCTTGTCGCCAAAGACCTTCTGAATCGCTTTCTCGATTTCGATGTAGTCGATGGAACCATTTGTCACCACCTTCGGCCTTTGTCTCTGATCTTGAGTGAAAGACGGTGTCGCCCAGCTGCAGAGGCAAGTAGGTCCAATCCTTGTTTAGTTCAGCAAACGCAGCTTTCTTGCCGGTCAGGAACGATGTGAGCGATGTTCCACGATCCCGTCGGCCTTTGAAGATAGCATCATCGAATGCTTGTTCCAAGCTCTGGTCTTTCAAATGCTGATGGGCCTCCTCAATGATTTTCAATATGACTCTATGGCCATCATCCGCACAAATCTCATCAACCGTCAAATGACCGAGGAGTGCACTGAGTCGACGATGCCTTGCCAATCAATGAACTTGGAATCCGCGCTTCAGCCTCGACCATCCACGGTGCCACAGGCATAGCTTCCTGTGGTACTCTTTGTAATTCTTCTCAGGAAAATCTCCGCCCCAGGCTGGAGTCAACATGTCGTCGAGATGGTCCTGACTTGGGGAGTGCCCCGACGCGAAGCACCACCACTCCTCCATGGATCCTGCTCTTGGAGAGGATCATACTGGTAGTTCTGGCAGTCCAGGATCAGGTACCTCAGGTAGTCCCGAATACTGAACTTATAGGACTCCAGGATCAGGGGCGGCCAACCACTGGCATAGGTG
Organism: Durusdinium trenchii; assembly: GCA_963970005.1. Taxonomy (NCBI): domain Eukaryota; class Dinophyceae; order Suessiales; family Symbiodiniaceae; genus Durusdinium; species Durusdinium trenchii. The sequence continues at coordinate 1,014,346 of CAXAMN010022273.1, read as the reverse complement.
AGGGAGGTGCCGCTTCTGGAGCCGCCGCCGCGCTTGTAATCGGTGGGGTCGGGGTGCTGGTGGTCGAGGATGAAGTTCGGCCAGTCCATGTCCTATGATTTGAGGACGTTGTGTCATGGCATGCACTGCCAGTCAAACTTGTAGGCCAAGAAGAGGTCAGCGTCCAAGATGAACACGTGTAGACCTAGGCCCGCTATGACGGTCAAAGACCAACCAAGCAACAGCAGCCGAAGAGGTGGCGGGCGTTGAAGTCGGCTGAAGAAGGTCAGAGACCAAGCAAAACAAAGAAGAAGCGACGCTGAGGCCGTAGGGCTCGTTTTGAACTCGTAGGTGAAGAAGAAGTCAGCCTTGACGGCCTTGAGGGTGAAGTCCAGCTACCGGGGCGTCCCCCGGCGGATGGCAGAGCCGGGATCGTCACCCCAGCTCCGCTACCACTGAAGAACCGCGGAGAAGCGCGAGGCGAACCTGTATCGCGGAACGAGTGGCTCAAGTGCCCTCCGGATTGGAGGTCGCGGTAACGGCTGTGGGACATGACAGGAGCAGGGCAGGTGCAAGCATAGTTACTTTCTAAAGCGAAAAAACTTGCAATCACTCTCGTGGACTCATTACGTCAGTCTTTTACGAAGGGCCAAGGCGGCAAGGAAGGCCGTTCCAGCTTTCCTCGGCCATTTGTTATCCACCTCGCACCGCAGGCAAGGCGCCGTGTTAGCGCTCGAACTGGGAGGGTGGCTGGGGGGGGGGTGAGTGTGAGCGCTGGTTCCGCGCTCGCGGCTGGATGTGCAGACGGCGTTGCGCCACCGCTGGGGAACATGCTGTCCGTCGTATGCGGCGTCACTCACTCCTTGAGCTCAGCGGCCCTCCCAACCTGGCAGAAGGGAGAATGTGCCACAAAGAACATGCAATGTACCACACTACAGACATGACTGGTTTAAGACAGCGCCAAGGTCACATGTGAATTAAATGCTAGCAAACCAGCGCAACACGGTCCCTTGCCTGTGGTCGAAAAGGCTGGAGACGTAGATTGCGAGGTGTTGTCATCCTGCAAGGAAACGATCGGAAGGTAGCCCCTGCTCAATTTCAAGTCAGCAAATGGCCTCCTGGCATCCAAATAATTATGTTTCATATGTCTGGTACTCATCAACGTCCCACGACTCGGAGGTGGTCACGAATCCTTCTTCTTCTTCTTCCTCCTCCTCTGGCTCTTCCGTTTGGAAGTAGCCAGCATCGTGGTCGAAGTTGAATCATCTTGGTGCGAGGACTTGCTGGGGCTGTCGCTCTCAAGAAAGGGCGGGTCTTCACAGTAGCCGTTTGCTTGCGGAAAAGGATTTTTTTGCGCGATTTCCTTTTTGTGAGTCGGAACCTCGCGTGTCCGCACTTCGTGCTACCATAGCTTTTGCATGGTAGCGGAGCTATGATCCAACCGGGTCATTTCCAACATGCGTGCCACTGCGAATCTTTTTCACCACAACTTTGGCACACAAGCAGCAGCAACAGCATTGCATACAACACCCACTAGAACACACAGCTCCATCGGGTTGAAAAACAATGTCCGGTGAAAAGGCCTGAACGGAGGTAGCTTGCCGCCCCAACATGGCGCAGGCGGCCTGTCATGATACTTTCGCTCTTTTGGTCTATGTTTGCCAGTATGGAAGCCTTCGGGTTGGCTGCAGCAGTAGGGCCCGGCAGGCATCAACCTGCCCACGTGATCCGCATCAAAGTGGACAGAGGTAAAGGGCCACGAAAGCATGACCATCAAAGAAAAGCATCGTCGCAATTTTGTCTTCACACAAATGGCGCGCCACGAAGCAACTGGTAGGTGAGTAGTTGCATGCCTTTCGATCCCCTTTCGATCTTGAGGTCTGTCGGCTCCTTTGGTCTGCAATTTTGGTCCTGGTGCTCAAGTTTCTGCAGGTTTGTCTTCGATCTGTCAACATCTTTCGGAAACTGCTGGCTGTAACGAGCACACAACCGCTCATACAGTTTGTCTTAGATCCGCTCGAATTGATTCCATCGAATTGACCACCTTCTTTCCTGTTGCTGACCCTTCCGCTTGCGGAGAGCCACCAAGACAACCTTGCACTTCATTCCTGTGGGCCACAATGGCAGATGTTGCTGAAGCCCTTGTGGAAATAACGGAGACCCGCAACAATCAGGCACGGAAGGTTGGTTGGATCAACTTGCCCCTCGCTACCGGCGCCGTTGGCCGGTAGGGAGCCTGCGAACACTTTCTCCGGACGCTTGCCGTGGGCCGCGGTCAAGCGGCCCCGTCCCCGGCCTACGAGCAGCTTCACCTTGGGGAGCTTGCTCTCCCTTTCTGCGCGCGACAGCTTGGCTGCCACGTCCCCCTGCAGGGGCGGCACGCCTCCACTGTTGTACATCCCTTTGCCACCAAGAAAGCTAAGGTTGGGCCGCTCTTTGCTCTACATCCTGTTTGTCCACTGCCAATGGCTTTGACTGGGTTGCGCGTTCCTCCAGACTACGCCCTACGCCAACTGAAGTTGATGAAGTGGCGGAGTTGAAGGAGGCGCTCCAAGTTCCCAAGAACTCTGTTCATCGCTGTTCTTTGAGTGCTTCGGAACATCCACTGCTCCTCCGACGCCGCCGCACATAAATGGAGCGTGATCAAAACGGAGAACTATTGCCACGCAGGCGGGTCCTGTGCACGGATTCCCGTGGGGGCTTCGACGCTGGAGCGCAATATTTTTTTGACTAGACAGCTTGTGAAGATAGGCTGGGCAATCGTTCAATCTCCTGATGAGATGAATCATGGGCAGCACTCCAGGCTTTCCATCTACGGGATAGCCTTCAGAGGGTCGACTCTGAATTTCGATGGCTTGCATCATGCATCGGACTACGACCTGGAGGATGCCCTGACAAAAAAAAGAAGGCTGAATGTCGTGCCCATGAACTTTGCCCGCGGACGACCGTGAGCACGATCCTGAAGATCGTGACGTGGCAGCGGTTGTTCAGTCATGTCCAGGTCTGATGATGCACTCGGTATATCTTGGCCCAAATCCTAGAGGGGGCCCTTTTGACCGACGGAAGCCATAGGCTGCTGGAGCGCTTGAAGAAGGCGCTGGTTGGAAAAGGTGCAGGTCACCTTTCCTTACTTCGTGATCGTCTTCTTCGAGCACCTTTATAGTTTGAGCTCCAATACGCTACCACTGCAGCACCCGCTGCAGATTGTCAATGATGTGCGGGTGTGCACATTGAAAAATTCTGTGGAGGTGAGGCCGTTGAGTGTGTGGTGGGACGGTGCGAGGATCACTGTGAGGGCTTGCCCTGAAGCAAGCATAGACAAGGAACGACACGCACAAAATTCAATGCAAACAAAGCTCAGTCAAAACCATGATTTCAGAGCAACACCACCTGAGTTCTTCGCCGGGGCTTCCTGGCTCAAAACCGGGGTCACGCTTTCAACAATCATAGGCAAATCCAATGTTCACCGTGCTAGCTCATAAATGAAGCCGCTGTCCTCACCAGAGGTGCGGCAGAACAGAAAAAGAGTTGGGACCCTGTATGCTCAGCAACTCCGTGGTTTGTCGAAGGGTGTTTTTCAAGAAAGTGATCGGTAAATGAATTGTTCATATCATCAGGTCATGGGGTGTCAAGTGCAAAGCTTTGTTTAACTTTGTTTGATGTGACCCAGCCAGCAACAGTGTACCTAAACGCAGCATGCCAAAAATGCATAGATCACTCGTTGCATCATGAGCTGTGGCTGCCGGCTTGCGAGGATGGCCGTGTTTCTGCATTGTGTTGGAGGTGTTGTTTTTCCCATGCTTGTGAAATAATGAGGATGTACCCCCCAAGTGACCATTGTCAGGACGATGTTCAGATGTTGCAGTGCTGCTTTTCATGCAATCTATTCCATTCTTCGCAACGGATTGTGGGATGATCCTGCTGAAGCGGTGACGGGTGCCGTCTACAAGGAATTCTCCAAGCAAGTGGAGGCAAAAGGCATCCATCCCAATGCAGCAGTGTATTTGACATGGCGCTATTGCTATTTGAAATGCTTTATTCTGATTGGTGTGGTGTGGGCTGTTTCTTCCTGGTCATCCTGGCTACCTGATCGGGCATTCCTCGACAACTTTGTGCGTAATTTGCCGGAAGAGATACAAGCAAATCGCTTTGAGACGTTCATAGTTGTCATGTCCTGGTGGGATCCTGCCCTCATGTTGGTTTGGTTGAGCTCGTTTTTGGTCGTCCTATGCTCAATTTTTTTTGGCTGCTCCTTCCAGAGTGCTGAAATACAAGAACAGTCATTTGTCACGGTATTTGGTTTGGGGAGCGTGGCTTTGGAACTTCGCACTTCCTTTTGCAGCGCTGCTGCTCTTTCCCATCCGATTCACGATTGATTGGGCTGGTGTGCAAGAGGACCTAGCCTCGATTCCATGTTTGGTTTTGGGCAACGTCAATTATGGGCGTGTCTCAGACTCCCCCCAAAATGCTCAAGTTCTCTGACTCTACCCACCAGGCATCACAGAGCTATGGGATGCTAGGTTTTTGGGGATGTTGTTTTCCCGTTCATGCAGATGCAAAATCTTAATAGTGCTAGCTTCGAGGGTTCCGTTGCTTCAGCGTCGGAATGTGGCCTCCTGGAGGACTTGTGTGTTGTGGCCGTGGCGCGAAGCATGAACTCAGCTGGAACGGACTTGAATTCTGCTGTTGAGCAGCTGCAGCAGCAGAAGCTCCTTGCCCACAATGTCCAGAGCTTGCTAGTTTCCCAGGACACTTGATTGGCGTTGTTTTTCTTCAATGTTTTTTTTCAATGTTTTGGTGGTTTTGGAAGGAATATCCGAAACTCGGGCATGTTTTGAGCCGCAACATGTCGACTTATCAGAGAACCCAAAAACTCTGAATGATGGGCAGGAGGAGCAGCGGCAGGTCACTGAAGTTTCAGCCAGGGCATGGTGTCAGGAACAGGGACAAGATTGGTTCCAAGTCTTCTGTCAAGAGGTGCGAATGCTGTCCATTCACCACATTGGAATTCATCAGTTGGCTGGAGTGTGCAAAATGTTTGCCTCATGTTAGTGAAAAACATTGAAAGCAAACTCTCCAACACTCGCAATAGGCCCACATGTGATTCACCCCCCCTCAGATCATGGAATGCGTGGTTACAGTGGACCAACGCTGCCGGGCAGAGGTTTGCCCTTCTGCACCTGATGAGGCTGGGTTTGGCCTTGGCAAGACAGGTTCCATGAAACCGCATTGTCTGACTCTTTTCATTACAGTACTTTGAATGGCATGTGTTGCTTTTGGGGGCTCTAGATGCGGAATGGGTCGAGTCAAATCCTGGCAAGTTCCAAGAACAAACCTGAAGAGTATAGGTCGAGTCAAACCCTGGCAAGTTTCAAGAACGCAAGACACCTGAAGAGTTTTTTGTCAAGCACTTACTTGCTGGCCTGTGATAGACCGATAGATTCATTTGACATTAGCAACTTGGTCATTGAATCCCCTACGCTGAGCATTCGCAAAATGGCCCCTTCCAATGGGCGCATTGTTGTGGCACCCGGTGCACCGCAGCACATCCTGGACATGTGCCGTTCTGCGGCACAAACGTCGAAAACTGCCGCTCTGAGTGGACGATACAAGATGGATAGCCTTCCAAAAAACTTGGTTGCGCCGAAGGCACCGAGACGGCCGCACACCGAGCAAAAGGGACGTCGCCGCCGCCGGCAGGAGCCGAAGGAGCCAAAGGACATTATTCGGTCCACCAGCGCAAGCAGCATTGGGACTCTCTTTTCTGGAGAGCGTGTGGGGGGGCACCTCCCCCGAGGCTCGGCTGTGATCTTCCGGCGTCCTCATCGGTCAAAGGTCCCGCCGCACCAACGACCAATCTTTCTCGTAAAGGAGAATGGGGTTGATCCGAAAGATTGCATGGACATTCACAACCCTAAGCGCTTTTCAAGCATCGAGCGGTCCATGGCTTTGCGTGGCATCCGGCACTTGAACCCTTTGCCTTCTTCGGCCCTGCCTTCGGCCCCAAGCTCCCGTCCCAACTCGGTTGCCAGTTGCTCCAGCCCCATCCCAGACTATCCTGTCATGCCAGCTTTCCGACCTATGAGCCAGTGCACATGAATGTGCACCGTAGGCCCCGCAATCTTGTTTCACCCAGCCCACCTCTCCAAACTGGCAGAGCTTGGCGGATCAGCATTTGCAACATTTTGTGCCGATTGGACGAGCTGGTGCTGGTCACAATGCCGTAGAGCATTTGTGCCGGAATTGAATAATTTCCACGGGCATCATGCTTCTAAGCATGTTGATCTTGAATGATGTTGTGCAAGGTCTGCGGGTTCCTCAAAGAGGGGTCTCAAAGAACCTGCCATGTGCGTGCACCTCGCAGAAACTTGCGAGAAACACTTCTGCGGATTTGTTTGCAGCAGAAAATCGTACGATGTCGCCTTTGAGAGTGAAGCATGTCCACCTTCCAATTGAGCCAGACAGCTTCTTGAAGTAAACCTTCTTGAACCAGCTGATGCCCAGGAGTTGAGAGATTGCCTGGGACAGTGCTTGGAGTACGCTCAGCGTGGCAGTGTCGGCCAGCAGTTCATGGAGTCCCTTTCGCAGTGCCACTCAGTTGAGCGATTGGCTGTGGGGGATGGGTGAGGAGTCGGTGAGGAGAGGAAATAGCTTGTGCTATATATATATATATACCCACCAATCATTCATCCAAAGCCTCTGAGGTGGAAGTTTGCCATCACACTTGAAGGCACCGCGTGGAAATTTTTCCAATGCCTTGCAGAACATCTCCCAATGCGGTGGAAGCATTGATCTGGAGGCCCAACAAGTTGAAGTGCTTTCGTAATCCTTCCCGCTTTGTGCCATTCATTTCTAGGTGCTGCAGCTGATGCAGCTACAGCAGGAATTGAACTACAAGGACCAAGACTGCAATATGGATCAAATGTCCCAAAAAAACATCTCAAAAGGGTGCTACCGCACTTACTGCCTCACTTAAATGCTAGTATATCCTTTCCAGTCTCCAGACAGTTGCTTGTTCTTTTTTTCTGATGTTCCTTGTGCTTCCAGACCTCTCAAGATTTCGTTCGCACTTTCACCTCCACAATTCATGCAAAGACGTGTCTGAATGGGGGCGCAGTAGCTGGCGCCCAAGGGAACGTGGCATGTTGCTCAGGACCAATGTACGTACTCATCCCTGGCGGTTGACCGGGTTGGCATCTCGGAACGGGGCCAGAGTTTGCAGGGTTTGCGTTTGAAATGCCATGTCATCTTCCAGGTCGAGTTTGTGGCTGGTGCCTTTGTGGGAATTAATGCAGGCATGCTGCTGTTGCCAAGTGCCCTTTCAATTTTGGGTGGTCTGGCGGAGTCCATCTTCAACCTCAAGGTGCGGCCACACTGGGTTTGGTGCAGCTGTTTCTTGATCAAAGTAGACATGCTTGTGACAAGACTGCGAACCTTGCCAGTTTTTGCATAGCAACCGAATGTGCTTTTGGACTTCTGGAAGTGCAGGTGCTACTTCCTGGACATCAAGAATTTCCGTTTTTGCTGCTTCTCACTTCCTTTGAGGCGCTACCAATCTATGCAGCCTTGCTGGCGGCAGCGTGGCTAGAAGTTTTGTTGCTTCCGGCTTCCGGCATTTTGCCGAGAACGTAAGGAGGAACAAAGGCAAAGCAGAGGCAGGACCAGCTTGTAGGCTTGGGAGATGCTTGTTCGTCTAGTGCTAGGCGTCCCCAACTGCCTGTTGCCGCCCCAACTCCCTACAAGCTATTGGCACTGAGGTTGTGCAGCAGAGCTTGGGAGACAGTGTCCTTTTCGCAACGAGCCTGAACTTAGAAATGCCATGGAACATGCTTTCTGCTTTGTACTTTACATGCATCAAGTGTCACAAGGGCGGGTCAATTCCAAGCCATTTCGTACAAAATGACTCAGGTTGCTTGCTTGGCTTTCATTTGCTATGTGGGGCTTCCAGCTCTTACTGGGTGCCTTACACGCCACCTGCGTCCTGGACCTGAGCACCGGTGGCTCTTCTACCGAAGGGTGCGCCAATGCTGCCGGGGGGTTCGTCCCATTTTGCTCACAAATTGCAAAATGTGTGCCACCTCCTGGCTAATGGGTTCTTGCAGCACTAGACCACCTCCAGACTGGCCCGCAAATAATGCCTCAGGGATTTGTGATTGTCGTCTGTTCCAGATGAGCGCAGTCTTTGTTTGAGGCTGAACCTTGGAGGAAATGCTTGTCCCCCTTGGGCCAGCAATTGGTTTGAAACAGTTTTAAACATAGCACGATACAACCTCTCCCTCTCTATATATACGCACCTCGTGTATGTCGGGAATAGTGAGAGGCAGTCATCAAAAGTCGCTGCCAGGTCTGGCTTGAGTATAGTTTGCGTGCTGCCTTGGTCTTGGTGATGTTCATCTCCTTTGGTAATTATCTGAGGCACGCTGTCCTTTGGGAGCCAGTAAGAGTTGCCTTCCACGCAATGCTCAAATTTGCTTGAGTCCAAAAATGTTAAAAGTTGAAAGGCTCGCATTGCCAGGAATTTGGTCGGCGAGCGGTTTGTACAGGACCACCCGGTGAGATTGTTGCAGCTGGGCGGCACTACCAACTGTCGAACGTTAGGCTGCCCTTAGTTGAATCTTCTTTTCGAGATTCCAGCACTCAGACGTCAGATCCTTCCAAACTTTTGGCCTGCTGCGATGCTTTCAGTCAACTTTCATCGTTGAGGTTGCTTACAACTTTAAGCTACTTCACACGCAAAAGCTTGACCGCAGTGGCCTCCACAGACGCTGCTGTGAGTGCCTTCCTCCAGTGCGAGCATTGGCGGAGGTCCTTTGCAGCCGAGGATCGGAAGGCCAACGAGGCAAGGACTTAAGAAATGGTTGGAAGAGAGAAAGGATTGAAACAGCATGAAACAGCTGAAACAGCTCTGAAAACTGACCATGCCTCCGGGTTGACTGGACCAATCATTGTGATGATGCACTCATGCTACTGCTACAGGTGCTTTGAGGCTCCAAGACAGCATCTAAAGGTCCTAGACAGCATTGTGTATGACGATGACCCAGAAAGTATCAAAATCTCATTTGGCAAAAGTTTTTTCTCGAGTTGGCGAAAGTATTGTTTTTTTGGCGAAAGATCTGGCGAAAGATTAAATATGTACTTTTTTATGAATGTTCATTTGCTTCCTGAACAGCTGGTGGCAGTGACTCAGAAGTTAGATGAGCTGTGGAAGTTAGATAACCTGCTGCTGCTACTACTACTGCTACTCCTACTGCTACTACTACTACTACTACTACGACCACGACTACCACTACCACTACCACTACCACTACTACTACTACCACTACTACTTCTACTACTTCCATTACTACTACTTCTGTTACTACTACTTCCATTACTTCTACTTCTACTACTACTACTACTACTCCTACTGCTCCTGCTCCTGCTCCTGCTCCTTCTTTGGGGGGGGTGGCTTTGCCACAAAACTCTACCCCGCAAAAGGCGAAAGTTTGGCGAAAATTCAGCTCAAGATTGGCGAAAGTTCACCCTGCCACATCTGACCCCCAGCCCATTATGAGTAAGTTTGAGTGACCGGCTGCTACAGTGATTCTTCCATTTTTTATTCTTGCTGACACCCAGGAGAAACAAAAGAGATGTACAGGGTGTCAACAGTTTAAGTAGAAGACACGTGCTGACAAACAGTGAAGTTTCTATTTTGTGTTTGCCAGCAAAGAAGAAGCCATTGACGTGAACAAAGCACAACAGACATGGCACACATAAATACAACATACTTCGGCGAAAGATCAAACGCAGGAAGGCGAAAGTTTGGCTAAAGTAATTGTTTTTTGGCGTTAAATGACGGATCCCAGATAAAGGAATTTAGATCAACTCCCACATGTGCAAAGGCTGCCAGACCCTGAAAAGTGTAGAGGGTCATGGCTAGGAGTCAAGCGTAGAGCTGTGTCCCTTTGTAGTCCTTTGTGCGCACTTCGTGCACGCTTCGCAACTTCACGGATGAACACATGCCGTGGAAGGCACCAGCTGCAGCTACATTGTTGTTTGTTGCGAGTTTGGCTTTCTGTTGAGGGCACGGGCCATGGACAAGACAGGTGTGCTAGACTCTTCAGGTCTGCAGAAGGCTTGCCATGGCATCTCGCTCTCACCATGTCGTGAAGGTGCACTCATCCGGAAGGATGCAAACCTGCTAGTGTCAGGTTGAAGAAAGGTTGGAGGACGCCTATACTGATTCCATCGAGCGATCAATCACTGGCAGTGCTTGGTTCTTTGAATGCGCCCAGCACACCAAGTGCACCGAATGCACCGAGTCTGAATACACTGAATGTATATACCAAGTGCTTCCAGTCAGTGATCGCCCATGTAAACAACGCACTGTGAGTCGTGTTATGGACTGTTTGAGATCACTCTGTGGTATGGGTGGCTTGAGTTTGCGAGCAGGGTTGGGGAGCTTGATTACACAGAACAGGCTTGCCGGCCTCGCGGCCAGGAGAGCTCCAAGATGTCCAAAGATTTTGGTTCCACTGATCGATGGCACCGCGACTGCCACGATACACTTTATACTTCTATATAATATATATATATAGTCATTGTATAGCCTTCTGACTCGCGACAAACGGCCCATTCTTTGAGCTCCATTTGAGCTCAGTGTGGGCACTCTAAACCCTCAAAGCCTGCCTCTGAGGTCCATGCTTGCAAACTATTGTTTGAGCTTGGTGTTGGGCAAAGACTTTCAAGTCTGAGAGTTTGGCGTGCCCGGTTCTTGTCCCTTTTGTAAGCCAGCACGAAAGGTTTCTTGGGAGTGTGAGACCATTGTGCGCGGTCCAGTGTGCAGGTATTTCTCACGTGTAAGACTTGGACTCACAACCAAAAGCGAAGGCCAGCAGAGAGGGGTGGCCGTGGAGATTGCCCACAATAGCTGGCTTGAAAACAAACGTTTGACAGCTAGGGTCGGCATCAATGTTTAGATGTTTGATGCCGACCCCCTTCACCTTGGAGTGGCACTCCGGCACCACAGGCAGTGAATATATGTGAATATACCGTAAGATCACTTCGAAGGTATCCCGTCCGCAAAATCTGGACAATTTCCTTCAACAAGTTTCGGAGCATGTATGTGTATGTATATGATGTATGTGTACGTGCACGTGCATGTTTGCATATGTGTGTTTATCTATATTTGTGACTCTTGCTGTAGCAAGTCATTGGGTGGGGATGGGGTGACCTACCCAGTGAATAATGCATGTGTAGACCCCACCCCGGCCAGGTTCAACTCCCCCCTCCGCTCGAGGCCTTGGAGAGGACAATCTACTAGGTCACTTGACTGTTGCCTTCGTCGTCGTCTTGGTCGCCGCGTCGTCTTCGTCGTCGAGTTCCTTGTCCTTGTCCTGCCTGCGTTTCGCTTGTGTTTCTGCGCGCGTGTCGTCTGTGTTTTTTGCCTGTGTTTGGCATCGTTTGGCGTCATCTTTCCATCGACACGTAGCATGCCCGATTGCCTGCTTATTCCACAGATTTTTTTCCTCCACCTGGCTTCCGTACACCGAACCACGATTTACACCATGGTTTACACCACGCACCCTTTACCACGACCCCCGGTTTACGCCAAGCAGCGGTTCTCCAAACCACGGTTTGCACCAAACCACGATTTACACCACACACTGTGGGGTTCAACGCCCCTTACTTGGCTTCAGGTTTTTGTATATATAGACTTCCAGACCTTGCTAGCTTTCGTCACCAACCCCCGCCTCAAGTGGCTACCCCTGTGTCAATCGCAATGTAGTCTGCATGCACGCATGTATGCATGTATGGATGTTTTTTTCTCCTAAAGGACCTTTTCTGGGTGAACGGGTTGGCTCTTTGGCCCTCGCGGCCATGCCAGCAGCCATGCAAAGTGGTTCTTCCAAAGGGTCTTTGCAGTCTTTCTGTCCATGGGATTGGCAGGGCTTCATGGCCTTGTTTGTGATGCCATTTGCATAGCCAGATGATGTGCTTTGGCGTGGCAGGGACTTGACATAAGGGGCACGTCTTGGGTTTGTCCCCTTGTTTGTAGTGGATGGCTGCTTGGTTCCAGGTCTTGGTGTGGTTGGCCTGGACTGCTGTCAACTTCCGCTGGGCTTGCCGGGAGACTTCCCAATCGAGGCCACTCACTAGGCTCTGGCAGTTCTTCTTGGCTGCGAACCGGCTGGTTCTTTGTTGTGCTGCCTCACGGAACAGAGTGGCCTCGATGACCCACCAATCATCCATGAGATTGATGTGGGCCTCAGTCATGAAAGCTGTCTCGTACCTGGTCCATCGAGCTAGGCTGTCAGTGGTCCAACCCCCAATGCATGAGGTATGCCAGTGGAGCTGCCATAGGTCCCTTGACATGGTACCACGGGTGCTGGTGTTTGCTAAGGTTGTTGCGAAGCTGGATCCATGCCTTTTCAATGTGTGGCCTGTGTTCTGGAGGCCATGTTGTCACCAGCTTGTGTAGGGCATGGATGTGCTGGATGACCACTTGGTCTCCTGGGTCCATGTACCTTTGCTGGCTTGGTCGTAGACTTGTGTCAGGCCTTGCCGGTACCGTGGGGCTAAGCCTTGTCCCTCAAAGCCCCGCAAAGCCACTGGTTGGACTCCTCCCCGGTGCAACCGTAGCCGGGTTCGCAGGTTGGGGAGCTTGAGGGAGCGGAGCCTGATTCGTCGCTGCCGGTTGTTGTGGAACCTTTGCTTGAGGGTGGCGATGCGTCTTCTTCTCTCTGCAGAGTGGTCGATTCCTAGATCTCTCATGACCGTCTGGATTGGAGGGTCGTCGGGTTCGAGGAGCTTGGCCAATGCCTTGTGTGTGGTTTTGTCTGTGATTCAAGTGCGCGTGGGTCTCGATGCTGTTGCCAGTGCTGGCTGGTGTCCAGAAATTGGGGTCAGGTGGGATCACCGGTCCAGTGCTGCTGGACATTTTGCAGTGCTTTGGCCAAACCACGGTTGGGGTTGGTGCTGGATGATGTTGAGACGTGCCTGTAACTGTTCCCAGTATGCTGGTTTGCCCTTTTTCCACATAGCTCCAGCTTTGGCAGGGACTAAGGGTTGTGCTGCCAGGTTGTATGCTCTGCCCTGAGGTGCCCACGGATGTTGTTGGAGCAGGTATTGTTCTGTGATTGACACCCAGTCAGCCAGGCCTCTGGCTGCTCCATTGGGTGCTGCTTCATAAAGCTGGATGTCGTCCACCTGAGAGACGTAGGCGCTCCAAGCTCTGAACCCAATGTCGGGTATGTTGGGCAAGGGTGGAAAGCTGCGGAGCTGCTCATGAATATCAGAAGTCGGCATCCAGTTCCAGGGCATAGGTGACGAGGCAATGTGGACCGCCCAGTCGGCGGTCATGGATGCATGTGCGGCTAGGTTCTGGTGCATGATGGCATAGTCAACGGTGTTGCCATTTAGCAGCGTGGCGTCAGGTGCTAGGGTCTACCAGCGGAACTTGGAGCTCAAGACCGTGCTTTGAAACTGGTCTGGATGGTTGTTCCAGTCGCCCACCATCATGAATGGCTGTTCGAGGCCTGCAGCAGTGCCAGGATCCGTGCCAGCAGTTTGGAATTGGTGTGGCCCTGGAGAGTCTCATTGGTCTTGAAGTAGACAGCAATCACAAGAATGGATCGTCCTGTGGCCTCTCAGAGAAAAGCCTGGTATCCACAGCCTTCAATGGCATAGTGTTCCACTTGAGAGATGCTGTGTGCTGTGTCATGGAGGATCAGGATTCCTCCATGTGTGCCTTCATTGGTGGCATTGCTATGGGCCGGGTATCCAAAGGCATGTCTTCCTCGCGCTTCGAAGTACTGACGCATGGAGTGGTGCCTCTGGCTGTCGAGATGTGTTTCCACGAAGACATAGAGCTCATTGTCCCGGCTCCAAAACCAATCCAGTGTGTGTTTGCCAAAAGTTGTGATATTGGCCACATGGATGCGCACGTGCTCGTGTGAACCTTGCCTTCTTTGGTGGTGTGCCGTGTCTGGCGTGGAGTGATCAGTGCTGAAGTCTGTAGCCCCCAGACTTGTACAATCTGGCCCGCCAGTTGTGGTGTCAAGAAAGGCAGGACTTTGGGTGTTCCCCCGTCATCTGCTATCCGCATGAGGTCTTTGTAGACGAGGATCGTGAAATAGTGGCCCGTGTCATGGGTTGGGCCTCTGTGGCAGATGTAGGCTATTGGGATGTATTCCGAGCTGGCTCTTGAGAAGCCATCCAATGAGTGTGGGACTGTCGTGGCCTCCAGGACAGTCGGCAGCTTGGCTACTATGGTGGCATTGGTTTCACTCTGCAGGTTTTCGTTTGTGCGCAGGTAGATTCCTGCTACCAGGATTGTGTGCTCTATTGCCTGCCAGAGAAAGGCTTGATAGCCGCAGCCCTGAATGCTGAAGGTCTCCAGAGGTGTGAGTCTGCAGGATTGATCACCGAGCGCGAGTATTCCTCCATGCGTACCGCTGTTGTCTTCGTTGGGCCAAGCCGGCATGCCAAAAGCAGTTCTCCCACGGACCGTGAAGTACTGGCAGGTTTGTTGGTGCTTCTGGGGATCCAGGCGAGTCTCTGCAAAGATGTAGACCTCGCTTTGCCTTGTCCAGTGCCAGTCAATGACTTGCCGGCCAAAATTGGTCACATTGGCATAGGCATAGTGGAGCTGCGGGCTTGGATGAAGCAGTGGGTCGTAGTCCGGTTCCTCTGGTGTTGGTGACTGAATGACCTGTTGAGTGGTCTTGAAGGTGTTAAATGAGCCAGGTGCACCGGTGGTTTGCCATCACCTGCTAGCCACATGAGGATGAGGATAGCGAAATAGTGGCCTGTGTCGTGGCTTGGCCTTTGAGATAGGTTCCAAAGAGAGTTCGCAAAGTGCGTCTCCTTGCACGTTGAGGTCGCGCTTGGCCCACAGACTGTGTAGTCCTGGGAGTTGGTGCAGATCTACAGCTTCTGCGATTCCTGCACGGCCTTGTGCAAGTTGCCCCATGGCTGCGTGTGTGTCCCTTGTAGTAGAGCACAGGTCCGCCAAGGAGCATTGGCGAAGCATCTGGCACTTGGGTTGCCGACCGTCATTGAGAGGTTTTGCAAGATGAATCCTGTGATGCATATGCGTTTTGCATCCTTGCCACTGCCTGAGAAGTTTGATCCTCCTCACTGTGGGAAAGTGCTCCTCCTTTGATGGGAATCACGTCCGGTCCAGGTGAAGGCTCCCCATGAGGCACTTGAAAAAGTGGATCAGATTAGTTTTGTGGTGTCTGCTCCCCTGCGCCATGCAAAACTAGTGACCTTCCCTTTTGTGCTGGGCTTGAGGCAGCGCGGCAAACCGAGGTATTGGTTGGCGCCTCATCGAAGTCATCAAAGGGTACAGGCACAGTGACCCCTTGAAGTGTCCCCTGTGTGGTTTGAGTCCTGTTACCCACACTGCCTGGCCGCCTGACAATTAGTGGTCTCAGTTTTCCGGCGCTTGGTGGGGTCATCTGGGTCCTGATTTGGCTGATTTGGCCTCCATACGCTCGGATCAAACCTCTCTACATCAGCAAGAACCAGAGTACGCCAGATGCACCTGCCAATGAGCCTCACCTCCGCCAACGGCAAAGAGACGCAGCACTGGCAGCTTGGGAGAGGGCAAACACCATCTATCACCACCACACTGAAGCATGGCAGCACACACTGGACCAAGGCCATATGGAGGTGTACCACCGTGCAGCCGCCAGACTGGAGAAGATCTACTACAAAGACCCACAGCACTATCTCCATGAGAAACCAATCCGACATGCCGGACATACGACCAAACAGTACAAGAAGCGGCTCATTCTGCAATGTCGCCAACCCTGGATCACTGGCAAACACCAGTGGAAGCCGCGCAGAAGTGGTTGCCAATGCCACACATGCCAAACAAGGGCCCACCAAGGTCTCACCGTGGAGACCATTGAGACCAAGGCTACAAAAGGACTGTGACCAGCTCACCCATGAGGCCCCGCACCAGCATCATAGCCAGCCTGCCAGGTCCAGCAACAACGCCCAGTGACGCCTGATGAGCATGCCTTTCAGGAGACCAAGGGGTATCTCAAACGCAGCACATGCAACCTTGCGGTGCACAAGAGAGCAAACGAAGACACCTTCCGCAGCTTTGTTGACAGTGCCTGCATTGATGAAGCTTACCGCCACCAGCACCAGGGCCACCAATCCCACACCTTGTGGCAGCGAGGCAAAACCATCAAGTGCAAAGGCTCCGGGCTGCAAAGCCATTTGGATGATGCTGAGCGACCGATCCTCACGAAAGGGCTCAAAAAGGAATGCAGAGGACTGAGCAAACAGTCTCCAACCGGCCATGAAACCCAGCCTGCCCCGAAGACACCTCCACGCCAGTCCACCGCTGCTGCCAGCCTCTCACCACCGGCTCCCAAGAAGCTCGGCGACAAACTCTCCTGCAGAAGACCCACGCAGGGCTAGCAGCACATCTGTGCCGCCGGCCATGACACCCAGCCCAGAAGGTGCAGAAGAGGAAGTTCACACCTCCGACCAGGAGGCTACAGCCGAAGACCACTTTGAGGCCGATTTCTTCTGAGAAGAGAGCCTGGTGAGGCAAAGACCTGGCGAGGAGCCCTGCCAAACTTTAGAAGAAAGATACATACATACATACATACATACATACATACATACATACATACATACATACATACATACACACATACATACATACATACATAGTCCAGGCCTCCCAGACTGATGCCAGCTGCACAATGACCGTGACCGGTGTTTGGACAAACTGAGCCAGTGTGAGGAGTCCCTGAACAGGGCTCTGGCCTTGGTCTGAGGCCCGTTGGCCATGCCTGTGTGATGGTTGCAGGGCGCCCAATGAGTAGCTGTGGATGCAGAGGGCGTAGATCCACGCCTGAGCTCTCTTGTCGGCTGACGTCGGTGTGGCATCCACGGTGACTGATAGACCCTGCCAAGGTTGCAGTGGTCCAGTCCTTGCCAACAACCATGTCCTTGAAGTTCCAGTGGTTGCTCCAGATGGTCTTGTGGTTCTTTGGGGATCTTTCCATGTGCCCATACGGGTTCGGTCTTGAAGTCGTTCCGTCCATGGGATGGGCAGGGGTGCATGGTTCTGGCCTTGGTGCCAAGCCACAGGATGTGCTTTGGTGTGGCTGGGACGTTGCGCAAGGGACATGTCTTTGGTTTGTCCCCGTGCTTGTAGTGGATGGCTGCTTGGTTCCAGGATCGGATGTGGTTGGCCTGGGCTTGTGTGCCACTGGCCAATCTATCCCGCTGACCAAGTGTTGGCAGTTCTTCTTGTTGGCGAGGCGGTGTCGTCTTTGTTGGGCTTCTTTCATGACCGCAGCTTCTAGTACCCACCATTCCGCTCTCATGTCGATGCGCGCCTCCGTCGTATAGGCTGTTTCGTGGCGAGTCCATGAGTAAAGACTGCTTGTGGTCCATCCCCATTCATGCAGGTATGCCAGTGTTGCCGCCAATGGGCCCTTCATGTGGCACCATGGATAGGTTTGCCTCCTGAGCTGATTGCGGAGTTCCAGCCAAGCTTGCTCGATGTGTTGGAGGTGGTCAGGAGGCCAGTGCGCCAGGAGTGTATGCAGGGCGTGGATGTGCTGAAGTACCACTTGGTCACCTGGGTCCACGTACTTGTGGCTGTGTTGATCGTATACAACATCAGCTTTGCCGCCACTATGGAGCCCATGCCCCATAGTGCCACCGGTTGGATTGCTTTTTTGTGTAGTTTGAGTTTTGTTTTGAGGTTTGGCAGCTTGAGGGTCCTGAGACGTATTCGTCTCTGTCGATTCTTCTTGAACCGTTGTTGTAGGGTGACAATGCGTCGTTTGCGTCCTGCTTGATGGTCGATACCGAGATCTCTCATTACTCGGTGGGTCATCCGGGCCAAGTAACTTGGGGAGGGCCTTGTGTGTGGTCTTGTCCGTCACGATGAAGGCAGTTTTTTGGTTATTGACCTTCAGGCCTGCTGCTTGAGGACTCATGCTGAGTTCTTTCCAGGCTGTGGTGACTCTGGTGGCCAGGGCTTGTGCATCTGTGCGACTGCCATCGAAGCCGATGTCATCAACCCAGCCATTCAAGTGGAGGTCTTGGTATTTGGCCTGGAATGGTCCAAGGATAGGTTCCAAAAAGGTCTTTGCAAGCAAGGGGGCTTGCGGGCATCCCGCTGCCATGCCAGTGGTCACATGAAACCATGAGCTGAGTTCAGCGTCGGCCATGACGGCCTTGGGTCCTGTGTAGTCCTCCATGGCAAACCCCAGAGCCAATGGTGGATACTGGAGATCATGTGCTGCCTGTTGAAGCTTGGTCAGGTCGATGGTGTCGTAAAAGGTGCTCATGTCCAGTAGCACTGTGATGCCATCCCTCGAAAGTGTCTTGTTGCTTCGTTGGCGTATGAGGCGTTCTCAGGCGACGTGGAGAGCAGTGGCTCCTGGTTGGGCACGGTCGTAGTCCATGTGGCTGGCGAGCTGGGTCTGCCACTGGTCGAGGATGTCCTTGCCAAGTTTGCGCAGTACACTTGTGAGTGTAATCGGTCTCTCGACCTTTTCATTTTTGGCCAGCAGCGTGACCACCAAACTCATTTGGAGCTGTGTCGGGAGTGTAGCTGCGGCTAAGATCTTCAGGAGGGCCGGCAGTGCCTGGGTGGCGCCGCGCGTAACAGTTGTGTGGAGATGGCGTCAGGTCCACAGGCTCGGATGTATGTATGTATGCATGTATGTATGTATGTATGTGTCTTTCTAAATTTATGTATGTATGTATGTGATGTATTTTTGTGTTGTGTCTTGTAAAGTTATGTCGTGTTTTGCAATGTACAGCAGTAATGTGCAGCAATGGCATGCAGAAGCACGAATTGATCGAATTTGTCGTGCTCAAGACTTCATGCCCACGTCTTTTTCGGTAGCGCCGTTCCTCGAGTTCTTCCGACAGGGCGTCGCAACTAATTGGTGGGGTCTTGCCTGTCCATCTCACGGCGGCCCTGCTGCCGCTCCCTCATTGGTCCTTTCCTTCCTGGCTGGCCTTGGCTTTGGCATTGTTTTTGGGATCATCCTGATGATTTTTGGCATCTCCCTTCAGGTACCGTCAGGTGCCTCCATCCTCGCGGCCTTCTTCATCTTGCTGATGGTGGGTGTGGATCAAGCCAATCTGGGGCTGCGTATCGAATGATTCTGCTAGAAGAACCGCCTTCACCGCCCTGGAACTACAGGAATCAGGGCTTCGATCCAAGGGCGAAGAGCTTCTCAGCTTTGGCTCCCCAACAATGGACCACGGTTGCCTTGGCGTATTCCAAAGAGATAGATTATATACAGTCCAAGAAGTTGGAGGTCACGCATCCAAAAGCAGGAGGCCAGACCAATCAGCATATGGCAGCACAGAGAGTTAGACCTCATTGCTCCGGCCCTCAGGGGTGACAGCAATTCCCTAGCCAGTACCTCCTTTCGTGTTCCCTTGCTGAGTTCTTCTTCCTCAGAGCGGCCTACCGCTTCTTTCAGTCGGGGATCCCAAAGGAGGGGAAGGGAGGATGAGGAGCATGAGACGGACGAATGTTGAGGAGCATGCCTTGGTTCAGACAGAGTATGAACTTTTGGACAGCAAAGAGATGGCTGCCCCTGTCCGAATGATGGGGATGTGGTCAAGGGTATGAGGAAATTCAGTGCAGGTGACATGGAGCAGACTTTGGGCACTGCCAGCATGGAGCCAGTTCCATTTCCTAGCTGGGTGCATCAGTTTCTCCGTCAAGTGCTTGGAGCGAGGACGAAGTTTTCCTTCTTCATCATGCAAACCATATCAGCCAGCCGCAGTGGTCGTGATGACATCCCTGCTACCGCCTTGTTCCCTATCCCTTTCCCATGGGAAGGCTTTTGAGATAGGCCCGGATGTTGGCGGTCAGAAGAAGCGTAGGGGCAGAGCAATCATGAAACTGATCCATTTGACGGTCATGGCCATGAAGTTTGAGCACTTTTGCAATGGAGTCCTTCCCGCAAGTTCTGCAGATGAGCACGCGGTTTTCGGATTGCCGTTTTCCGGAAAAGACGTGGAACATTTTGTTCAAGCCGCAAGGAGCCGGTGTTGACAAAGACAGGTGCAGTTGGGTGAAGTGGGTTAGTGGTCAAAAAGGCACTCCTACCAGCGCACAGAGCAAATATGCTGGTTGAAAACAGGAGTGACTCGAGTGTTCCTGGAATGCAGGAGCGCACAGAGCAAATACGCTGGTTGAAAACAGGAGTGACCCGAGTGTTCCTGTATAATGTTTGGAAATGTTTTGTTGTGGCAGGTTTTTTGTGCGCAGTGCGTAATGTTTGCATTCATGTATGTATATATTCATATTTGTAATGTAATGTAATGGAATGTAACGTAACGTAACGTAATGAATGTATGTATGTATGTATGTATGTTTGTTTGTTTGTTTGCAGGTTTCTGTGAACGTATGTAGAGCATCATGGCAATGGCTGCCTTGGTCTTTGGTCTTTGGCCAATGGCACTGGATGTTGACCTAAGCTGGCCGCAGATGCAACACATTTTTCATCTAATTGGCAAATTGGCAGATTGGCAGACGGCACTAAGCAATGTCCAATACACTTGATGGTCGTGCAAAAACTTCTTCTCTGACGTCACGTTCGTCCAACTAACGAGCAGGCACCGTTGCAGGATCATTTTGAGTACTGTAGGTCATTGGGTTGGTTTTGTGATCCCCACCGAATATTTTGCATTTGTTACCACAGCTGGATGGCAACCACAATAATACGTTTTGATGGATTTGTCAGCCCAATTTAGCACGGTGCACTCAGCACAGCACGGCGCAGCAATCCCAACCCCAAACCCATTACCATGGAACATCCTCGGTTCAAGCAGCGAGATCGAAGATGTGGACAAGTCAAAGCAATGTAAAACAGACAATCAGCTGATTGAACGCGACAAAGGCAACACAGTCGACTAAATGGTTATGAGTTTTTTTGACCTATATAGTTGTAGAAACTACGATGACACTAGACCCTGAATCGAAACATGAATAAGATGCGTATGCCCTCCTTGCTTGAAGTGGCTTTGTGGGTTCACACGTGGGAACTGCTTCAAAACCTCAAAGGACTACTTTGAGCCCACACTTGGTTTTTGGTGGAGCTGTCCAAACGCATACTTTTGCACAACGACATGTCCAACATAAGTGCAATGATGTCTACTGGCGAAACAGGTGTTATCTCCTTTGGCTCGAGTGTTTCGTTGACGAGTTCTGCAATCTTGAAAAAAACTGATGGTTTGTCGTTGAGATTGAGATGCCATACGCATCACGTATATCATTGTTCAAATTCCACGCCCTGAGGAACGACTTGTGTCTCTCACGCCCATCCTGCTTCAGGGCAAACCTCCGACAGTTGGCCCATTGGCAGAAACAAAGGACGGTGCCAGGGGAGAAAGCAAGGACGTGAACCAGGACGGGCTGCAGAATCAGCGAGAGGAAGTGAAGCAAGAGCTTGCAGTTTCAGTAGACCCAGTAGACCCACCACATCCACATCACATGGAGCAGTAGAGCCTCCTGTGTGTACAGATAGCCAGGCATTTGGGGATATCAGCGAAGCTGTGACCAGTTTGCCTGCCTTTGCTGAGAATGGAGTCCCAAAGGTGGATTGTGAAAAGATACAATAGTGAGGCTGCTTTGATGCAAGTGATTGTCAGAGCTCAGCCACTTCCCCAGCCTCGCCCTGGGCAGTTTTGCGGCTCACGTGTAGGAAGGGTGAATCCATCAGCAAGACTCCTGGTGATACAGTATCTAACAAAGCACACCAAGCCAAGATATAATACTGTAAATAAATGAATATATATATATATAGTTTTCCGAGAGCGATGCCGGATGTGTTGGCGGCACTTGCGCTGGCAAAGGTGTCTCCAGTGCGGGTTCCAAGACACCGGATAAAGGCTGTGAGGCTGTGATGAGGGGGTGTGTTTGCTCAAAGCAGGGTGCTGAGTTGTTGTATCCGCCGCTGGGGCAGGAAGTTGGGGTGACAGACGTGACACGACGAAATGGAATATATAGCTTTCAGAGTTCAGTGTTTTGCATATTTAAGCTGTCAATGGATCATCCCACCCTCATTCCAGCTCGCTGCCCAGATGGCGCCTGTGGCAGCTGATGCCATCAGCAAGGCAGTGGATGCCCGGCGACATTAGATAGTGTTCTCGTTGCGAAGCTTGTCAAGTGTTGTGATTGGAACTATTCTGACCCAGCAGGTGTGGGAAACCATTCCAAAGCTGCAGAAGTTAAGTTGCTTTTCCCATCCTGTTTCCACACATGCGGGTTATTTCCGTGGAATCGGTGAAGAAGAAGAGGAAGAAGAAGAAGAAAACTTCGCAGCTCTTGGGTAGTAGGGGCAAGAATGATGGGGGGAGGACATGGAAAATAGACGTGAACGACAAGGAAAGTCATTCTGATTTCCACACCTGCACAACGGGCAAGCGTGTTTTGTGCATTTTTTAAAACCTTTTCTAGCTTTTCTTGTTCCTTTTCTTATGTCCCTTGCCCTGTACTGACTCCAGCAGAACAGATAAGACAGTGAGGGCCAGAATCATAGGGAGAAATGGAGGCGATGAGAATGACAGGGGTGAGAAACGAAGGAGTAGGGGTCAGAATGATAGGGGTGCACCAAATTCTGAGACTCATAGCCTTCTAGCCAAAGGATTGCCGTTGATGTTCAGCTGTGCTTTCTATGGGCCCTATATGTAGTTGTTCAAAACTTAGGGGGTGCTTCCCTGCAGCAATTCCGAGATTGTCTCGGCAGCAGCAGCAGCAGCAGCAGCAGCAGGGCAAGGCAAGGCAAGGCAAGGCAAGGCAAGGCAAGGCAAGGCAAGGCAAGGCGAGGCAAGGCAAGGCAAGGCAAGGCAAGGCAAGGCAAGGCAAGGCAAGACAAGGCAAGGCAAGGCAAGGCAAGGCAAGGCAAGGCAAGGCAAGGCAAGGCAAGGCAAGGCAAGGCAAGGCAAGGCAAGGCAAGGCAAGGCAAGGCAAGGCAAGGCT
>CAXAMN010022273.1:963003-978398 GCA_963970005.1 Durusdinium trenchii | reverse complement strand
TTTTTTTTCGATTAACAAAAATGATATGCATTTATTTTCTTTAATATATTTTGGGTGAGGTAAACGGTTTCTAATTCACAAATAGATTTATTTTGGATTTTCACATAATGGGATATAATATTTCTATCTAGGGGTGCAATGGTTTGAATTTAGAGTATTATTTTATGATTTGTTGCATTGGTTGATCCATTTATTATTTTATATTTTATGATTGGATAATGGGATATCCCAGATATATATATATTTAATATATTTCGTAAATCTGATCCCATCAATATATCTGATTATGATATTTCCATTCATCGCTATATATTTTTGTTTATCCTTGTTGAGCAGGAGTCCAAATTGCTTCGAAACCCTTTTACGGCCCAAAGAATTCGGTTGGCAACATAAATATTCGTGGCGATTAGAATAATATCATCGACGTGTTCTATCAAAATCACTGTCAACCTTTCTTGACCTAATGATGCGTCTATCAAAATTATGAGAAATATCATGGTCAACTATACTCATTACTAGCACAAAGAGGTAAGGAGATAGAGGGCAACCCTGTCTGATTCCGGCCGTCTGTCGCTTAATTGAGGATGCGTCAAATTAATCTTCGACAATTTAATACGGGTCTGAATAAATATTCTTTATCATATTAATGAAGTGTTCATGGATTCCAAATCTATGTAACGCCACATATAATTTATTATGGTATACCTTGTCAAATACCTTTTCCCAATCAAGAAATATGATAATTAGATTGGAACCTTGTTGTTCCGCGATATCTTGTATGCTTCGAGTGAGGATTAAGGCATGAGAAGTGTTCTTAGAAGGTTTAAACCCAAATTGTATCTTAATCAGAACGTCCTCCAAAACGGTTCGCAGACATTGATTAGAATTATATAAATTTTTATAGAAAGAATTTAATAAAGAAATTAATCGATATTGGAAGATTCAGCAATTTTACCTTTCTTATATAATGGTATAACCCTGGCAAATTCAATCGATATTGGAAAATTGATTATGGACGACCTTGTTATCACCCCAGAAATTTAGCAATCTTAGGAATCAAGATTTGTTTTCATTGTAAGGATTTGCATGTGATTTGGAATAAAATATATTTGATTTGGGATTAGGTTGTTTGATTGATTGATTTTATTTGGTGAAAGGGTAAATTGTACTTTTCAATTTTGATGAACATTGTGAAAATCTTTCTTGTTATATACCATATATCGGTAAATATTAACATATGCAAACCGATATATGTTATAAAATGTTATCTATATTAAATAATGCAATATTGTAACCATCCATGTAATATGTGTATATATATAAACAATAAATATTGCAACGTTGTATAACTAAAATTGATCGATTTCTATTTGCTTTTTATGCAAGAAATGACATTATGATAGCATTACATAATTGAACATATTCTCAAGGCAGAAATATAAGAAACACAGGTTCAAAGGATTCATTCACTTCCATTTGGCTATCGGTCGGCCCCACACTTCCATTGCTGAGTAGGCAGGCCTAGTAGTGGCCCGAATCGGATTCATGACCAAGGTGAAGGAAAATATTCATAATATGATATTCCATCCAATAGGTCAATTATTCGTCCAACAATTGGCAGCTAAATGACAGACTTCAACAATTAGATAATCAAATTATGCTCTATATGGTTGATTTCCAACATATCTTTGTCCAAAAGGGTTCATTCATCGTAATTCCATAGGGGCCCGCTTGTAAATCCCCTTTGAATTCCAACCACAAGGATGTGAAATATGAAGGCATATCAACTGCAAAAATTGTGAGAGGTGTCTAGCACGGACCTTTTCAGGGACCTGTTGAGCTGCTGGAGTTGTTGTTATTGCTATTGCTGCTGCTGGACTTCTGCAATTATATCCTTTTTCTGTTCTCAGAAATCTTCAAAATGATATGGGAAGGATATAGAGATTAATTCAAAACATTTGGATACCAAATAGGCAAATAATCAAAAGCACGATATTAGCACCCACATAATTGATGATTTTCTTGTTTGTTTGTCTTCTTCTTCTTCTTAATATACATATATATATATATATTTATTGCATTTTGTTTTCTTTTCCTCATTTTTGATTATTATTCTTGATATTCTCTGCTTATTTATATTATTATAAAGAAATCTAATGTCAATTAATCTTCGAAAAATCAGAAAATTAAAAAATACATTTCCAACTTTAAAATGTTGCATTTGTTTTCGAAAAAGATTGTTTAAATACAATCTATATACGAATCATCAAAATATTCGACCTATAAAAAACATATTCGATTATACACGCATTAATACACGACAATTTAAAAAAAGACAAAACAATAAAACAAAAATATAGATATCACAATTTAACATATCTATATTTTTCCATACGATACAATATCTAATATTATCGACATTATCATTCAATAGCTTTATATCCCCAAAATATATTAATATGAAATATTCATTTATTAATCTATATAGAATTGTTATGTTTTAATATTACTTTATACTAGGGTCGGTCCGCTGTTTCCAACAGCGCAAAAAGACGGTCCTCAAAATTCGAAACCGATAGATTAACAAATGAAGAAATTGACAAACCGACAAAGCCACGGACCTTGTTTTCCTTCTTGGCCGTCAGTAGGGAACATGGGTCTGGCTTCCATTCATCGCATCAACGAATTTCATGCAACAATAGAGCGCATCTCTGTGACCGGCCACGACAGTGGCACTCGCTGCCGCCCGGTTCTGTTGCAGATCTCATCGATCACTTTCTGCAAGTTCAGGTCATTGCCACAGAACGCAGAGCGTTGCGCCAGAACTGCCAGAAAGCCCGGACAGCCACCCACTGCAATTGATCGTTTAGGTTGACCAATGGATACACGTCCGAGTGGCTGTCGCCTGCCGGACTGCCACTTCAGGAACTGCAGTCGGATTGCTGCGCGACACTCACGCTTCAACCAAGTTGTTGCTTCCTAAGAGCTGAACGATGGTGTCAAAGGATCCGGACTAATCGGAGTCTGAGCAATGCAAAAATGGCCAAATGCTCTGAAATTCTGCAAATTACATTCAATATATTCAATGAGCTGGAGTGATATTGACATATTATCTATATCGATTCAATATTTTGGTATAAATATATATGCATCTACGAATTCGTTGCATTTATTTGCAGTGCATAAGCTTACATGAAAGCTCCAAGATTGAACCCCCATTAAATAGTAACATTTCTTCTCAACAAAGGACTTCTTCTGACCCACAAATAAATCCGGCGTTGGTTGGCGACCCACCCGCTTGCGCTGTGCCTGTGGTAGAGGTAATGTCAAAGTCGCAAATTATTTCAATACCTTGAAATTGATCTCTTTATTAATGGAGATTATTCTACTTTGTTCTAAGCCTAAATGAACAGCTCGAAACCTTATGAAATGTAAGATGCTTCGTCGCAGCACAGGACTTCGTCTGAGCCCGAGACAGGTCTAGTGTCAATTGGCGATCCACCAGCTTGCCCTGCAATAGGTTGAGCATGGTTCTCATCGCTCTGAAGTTCTGTAAATTACATTCAGTGAGCTTGAGTGATATTGACATATTATTTATATCGATTCAATATTTTGGTGTAAATATATGTGCATCTACGATATTTTTGCATTTATTCCCGAGAGCATCTGCGAAGGGTTCTTCGTAATTCAACATCTGCAGAACTACGTATCATCTACGTATTATCTACATCTTCACATCTTCACCTCTGCACATCCACATTCTCACCTATATCTCTGCTCATCTTCACATCTGCACACCTACATCTCTGCTCATCTTCATCACCTTCACACATCTACATCTCTGCTCATCTCAGCTCATCTTCATCTCTGCTCATCTTCACATCTGTGCATCTACATCTCTGCTCATCTTCGCATTCTCACATCTACAGCTCACATCTTCACCTATCGCACTTCTTAACTTTTTCTCTTAAGGCCGGAGGCAGTGCCGCCGGACCGCCACGAAACGCAACCCTCTGCGGAGATCGTGCGTGTCGAGCGAACGAAATGCGGGCGAGAGTGCGATTTGTCTCTGTCCGTCGCAACCCTCTGCGGAGATCGTGCGTGTCGGATGCGCCAAATGCAGGCGAGAGTGCGATTTGTCCCGGTCCGTCGCGACCCTCTGCGGAGATCGTACGTGTCGGATGCGCGAAATGCAGGCGAGAGTGCGATTTGTCTCTGTCCGTCGCAACCCTCTGCGGCGATCGTGCGTGTCGGATGCGCGAAATGCAGGCGAGAGTGCGATTTGTCCCGGTCCGTCGCGACCCTCTGCGGAGATCATGCGTGTCGGGTGGGCGAAATGCAGGCGAGAATGCGATCTGTGTCTGTCCGTCGCAACCCTCTGCGGGGATCGTGCGTGTCGAGTGAACGAAATGCAGGCGAGAGTGCGATTTGTCCCGGTCTGGGACCCCCCTCTGCGGAGATCGTGCGTATCGGATGCGCGAAATGCAGGCGAGAGTGCGATTTGTCCCGGTCCGTCGCGACCCTCTGCGGAGATCGTACGTGTCGGATGCGCGAAATGCAGGCGAGAGTGCGATCTGTGTCTGTCCGGCGCAACGCTCTGCGGATATCGTGCGTGTCGAGTGTACGAAATGCAGGCGAGAGTGCGATTTGTCCCGGTCCGGGGCGACCCTCTGCGGAGGTCGCACGTGTCGACTTTGTAGTACAACTTTAGTGCGCGGAGCAATCCGAGGAGCTGGAAGCTGAGAATTGGCGACTTTGTAGTGCAACTTTAGTACGCGGAGTATCTGGGGAGCTGGAAGATGAGAACTGGCGACTTTCTAGTACGACTTTAGTCCGCGGAGTATCTGGGGAGCTGCAAGATGAGAACTGGCGACTTTGTAGTACAACTTTAGTACGCGGAGCAATCTGTGGAGCTGGAAGCTGAGAACTGGCGACTGGGAGGTACAACTTTAGTACGCGGAATATCTGGGGAGCTGGAAGATAAGAACTGGCGACTTTCTAGTACAACTTTAGTACGCGGAGTATCTGGGGAGCTGGAAGATGAGAATTGGCGACTTTGTAGTACAAGTTTAGTACGCGGAGCAAGCTGTGGAGCTGGAAGCTGAGAACTGGCGACTTTGTAGTACAACTTTAGTACGCGGAGTATCTGGGGAGCTGGAAGATGAGAACTGGCGACTTTTTGTTTCCCTTTAGTACGCGGAGCAATCTGTGGAGCTGGAAGCTGAGAACTGGCGACTTTGTAGTACAAGTTTAGTACGCGGAGTATTTGGGGAGTTGGAAGATGAGAATTGGCGACTTTCTAGTACGACTTTAGTACGCGGATTATTCGGGGAGCTGGAAGATGAGAATTGACGACTTTGTAGTACAACAGTGCGCGGAGCAATCTGTGGAGCTGGAAGCTGAGAACTGGCGACTTTGTAGTGCAACTTGAGTACGCGGAGTATCTGGGGAATTGAAAGATGAGAACTGGCGACTTTCTAGTACGACTTTCATTACGCGGAGTATCTGGGGAGCTGGAAGATGAGAATTGGCGATTTTGTAGTACAACTTTAGTACGCGGAGCAAGCTGTGGAGCTGGAAGCTAAGAACTGGCGATTTTGTAGTACAACTTTAGTACGCGGAGCATCTGGGGAGTTGGAAGATGAAAACTGGCGATTTTTTAATATAACTTTAGTACGCGGAGTAATCTGTGGAGCTGGAAGCTGAGAACTGGCGACTTTGTAGTACAAGTTTAATATACGGAGTATTTGGGGAGCTGGAAGATGAGAATTGGCGAAGTTGTAGTACAACTTTAATACGCGGAATATTTGAGCTGGAAGATGAGAACTGGCGATTTTGTAGTACAACTGTAGTACGCGGAATTAGTTGTGGAGCTGGAAGCTGAGAATTGGCGATTTTGTAGTCTACTTATAATACGTGGAATGAGTTGTGGAACTGGAAGCTGAGAACTGGCGATTTTGTAGTAAAACTTTAGTGCGCGGATGAGTTATTTCGCGCGGCTCAATCATCTTTCGCGGCTGTTCTAGCGCCCCTGCAGCTGAGTCATGTTTCTCGACCACCCGGCTTTCTTGAAAGGTTGACAAATTTTGGCTACTTTGTTTACTCATAAGTGGCTGCTATAAAAGAAGAATCGTAACGTTAGTATGTGTGTATTTCACCTTTATGATAAACGATTTTCGCTTGGAATGCACGAGTCGCTTATTATGATCGTAACGTCGTTTATTCTTAGGTCGCCCTGTTCGTGGAAACTTCAATCTGAAAAAATATACGTTCTTTAGTTCTGTTTGAACCTCTTCAATGTTATATTTGCACAACTAAGGTTGATGTTGCGCTGCCGTTGCATCGACTCATCTACGTCTACACCCCCTCACCTCTCTACATTTACATCTTCACACGTTCATATCCGCAGATCTACCTCTCCACCTCACCACACCCACGCATCTGCACATCTATATCATATCTGTACATCCACATTGTCGTTCCTTCACATCTGTCCTGTCTTTCTTTCTTACTTTCTTTCTTTCTTTCTGCATATCTTTTTTCTCGTCTCTGTGTATTTATATCTTCGCACGCTCATATCCATAGATCTACCTCTCCACCTCCATACATCTACAAATCTATATCGCACCTGCACTCCTTCACATCCACCCTCTCTTTCTCTCTTTCTACACATCTTTTCGACAGTGCTGGACAATTACATGTCTCGCTCTCGGGCCAACCGTCGTCTATTTTGCAGTGCATAAGCTTACATGAAAACTCCAAAATTAAACCCCCATTAAATAGTAATATGTCTTCTCAACAAAGGACTTCTTCTGACCCACAAATAAATCCGGCGTTAGTTGGCGACCCACCCGCTTGCGTTGTGCCTGTGGTAAAGGTAATGTCAAAATCGCAAAATAATTTAATACCTTGAAATTGATCTTTTTATTAATAGAAATTATTCTATTTTGTTCCAAGCCTAAAAAAACAGCTCGTAACCTTATGAAATGTAGTGAAGCTTCGTCGCAGAATAGGACTTCGTCTGAGCCCGAGACAGGTCTAGTGTTAGTTGGCGACCCGCTAAGTTGCCTGCAGCCAACCAAGGGCGGGCACGGCAACAGGGATAACAGGACACCCAGACATCATTCCAAATCAGCGCAATCCATTCAGAATCCAACCCGAATCCATCTAGAATTACGTTAAGCTCGGTCCCTTGTTCGAGAGGTCTGAGGCGTTATGCCGAAAACAAATTCCTGAAAATAATATACAAATATACCATGCAAATTATAACATTTTAGCATATATTTGATAAGCTATTGGATCGTATGTTTTCAACTGGGCCCTCTTGCAAGGGCAAGGTAGCAGGTAACAATCTCCCCAGGCTTTAATTTCGCCTGCCAGCGTGGTCGCAAAACTCGTGGACAAACCCACGGTGAAAACAACACAAGGCAAACAACAAATAGTGCAAACGATCGGTAGAAAAAATTCCGGTATTCACACCATGAGAACCGAAAATATTTGCATTATTTTGGGAACTTTGGAAAGCAACAATGATATCGCGAATATATACTGTGCCTAGCATTTTTTCGATTGTTTGTAATTTCAAGACTGTGACCCCCGGAAGCAGCTACGCCTCTGCTGGGCCACGCGCAAATGGCAAAATGGCTGCAATAACAGGACTGCTATGGTAAAGAATTGAAAATCGAGCTGATTAGGGCACCATCAATTTTGAGAAAACCCAATTCGTGTTTGCAAAGAAATTTCTTTCTTTTCATAATGCTTCTGTGCAAGAAATTGTCTCCAATTTATATATAATATTGTACGATGTCCATGATGCCTGCAAAAAACACCGTATAGTTTGATAATGCTAGTTTGCACGAAGCTGTCTCGCAATTGCCATCAATGCAAAGATCTTTTTTTTTGAAGCGGCAAAAGGCAATTCGAACAGAAGGTCATTCAAAATATGGAACAAATGACCGGCGCAGTCACCACAATGCAGAATGAATAATATATATATATAGATATATGTCAAAAGATACAGGTCGAAAATAGATCAATGCAATATTGTCAAATAAATGCAAAATCTTTCAAAATATCAAACAAATCAAAATTTTATTAATACAATATTATCACATAAATATATTCTGTCAAAATATCAAATACACATATTAAATTTGCGACGCGTTCATACATATAATCATTAAAAAGAAAATATTATAATAAGGCCATATTCCCTTGCGCGTCCGAATGTTGCAGCACAAAGCGCTGCCGCACGCGTCCAAGAAATGTTCGACAAATACATAAGAATGAAATAAAAAATATAAATCCAAAATCGATCGTTACGAATAATTTCGATATAAATCAACATTGTTTATGGTAGACCATGCGAGATTCGAACCCGCGACCGACGACATCGGAACGTCATCGAATTACTTAAATAATATATGCCCCAAGACGAAACTTGAGGCCGAGGGGACGAAAACTAGCAGGGGTGCATCCGGCCTGGTGGGACATCAAGCGGAGTGAAGCAAATGCTCATGAGGTAAAATGTAGTAAACATGTAAAATACCCAAACAGCAATAACATAACCAACCTTAGAATTAAAGTCCCCGATAATTAAGGAAGCGTGGCCGGACTTTACCACACTATTCGATGCATCCGATATATTCACGAACCTGTGAATTTGTTAAATCTATTACACCGTATCCCAAAACCTCCACGGAGGAATTAAATCAGTATAAATGCCATAAGATGCCCAAGAGATATTCCAAGAGGTATCCCAGAGGCAAAACAAAGCTGCTTACATAATTTGTTTAGTTTCTTCTATCGATGTCGATATCATAAACATGGGAACTTGTTAAATCTATTATACCGTATTCCGGAAGAATTAAGTCAAAGCTAATGCCATAAAAAATACCCGAAAGATATCCCAAAAGCGTCCGAAAGAAAAATTAAATCCACGGAGGAAAATCCCACATATGAAGTTTTCACGTAATGCGACGATCCCGAAGATTCCAATCCCTCATTTTCTAAAAAAATAATTCCAACTAAATAATACTAATTTTCGTAAATATAATATCTAACATAATTAAACTATATTATATATTTAAAAATCGAAATATATTTAATAATCGAAGTATTTAAGTAAAAATCCGGACCGCAATAAAAATCATAAATCAATTGCACATAATCAAAACTAAAAATAAAGAAACGAACATATAAGAAATAATACGATTATTTCAATCATTTTGCTTCAAAAATCCGCATATTTTTGCTCAATCGTAACCCAATCCATATTATAAATAATAATATTTTAATATCTAAATATTTAAAAAACATAAAAATACATTTTCAAATTATTATAAATAATATTAATTAAATTTAATAATTATTAAAATCCTATTATCCCAATATCATATTTCATATCATTATCATCATCAATAATATTATAGAATATCTAAACAATATATTCATCATATTTTAATAAGAAATCCACGATATAAAAGAGACACAAAAACCAATAAAAATCATATCATAGGAATATTAATATTCTATTTCGGATCCATTATTTCAGTTTTATATGAGCAGCGGACAAAATTACTTGTGTAGCCAAATACCATTTGGCATGATTATCGTTTTTGGTGGGGCCCATATCGTTCTCCAATGTTTCTCCAAACCGTAGTTAGCATAGCATACCGGCACATAGACTAAAACACAAAATCCACTCACAACCTCAGATTAAGGCTTACAGTGCTTTCTGCACAGGAACGATACAGCACTTGATTTATGTACTGTACTTGGGTTCTTGTGGCACTGGGCTGTGCAAGGATCACAACACATAAGCGGGGACCTAGTAGCTCGGCCCATGAACAAACACTAGTAATGTGGAGAAGTAGGTTTACGGAGTGCCTGGCGTGACATTTAGGTTATCGTTCGCTTATCGTTTGGATTATCGTTCGGGAAGTTGTCTGGGATTATCATTGATGAAAAGTTGCGCCCATCGGTTTAGCTCACGTAAACATGTATATAAATGCAATATCATATTGTAACCACAAACGTCTTTGTACCCACTACATATTAACAAGGTTATCGTTCTTGGTGGAGACCATATCGTTTTCCACAGAAACAAAGCCCTCAACATAGGTTTAGGGTCATGCCGTGACTAAATAAGTCAACCAATAATTTTGTCCGTCGCTCATATCCTGCTTTGCAGGTAAGCAAGGATCTTTCCGGCTCCTGGATATCCCATTTCATGATTCAAGCCGCCCAAATCTGCGCATTTGCAATTTAATTGCTCGGGTCATTGAACATGATTTCCAGGTGCTCAGATTCTTCGAGTCCGCCGGACTGTAAGATCCCAAGAGTTTAACTGCGGGATCAAACACAAAGAGCTGAGGAATCATGCTTCACAGATTCTTCTCGCGACGTCTGTAGGAAAGTGAAGGCATGCAAACAAACCAGTATACACATGTTGGGTCAGCGTTCTCCTCTGGTGTTGTACCAAAGGTATCTTACGGATCAATTCCCAACTTCTCACACACGGCGTTCATCATGCGGATAAGCAAAGAGCACTTTAGCCGAATTGCAATGATATCCGTCTTTGACACAGGACCCCGACATTTCAACAGTCCATCAACCATCTCTTCGAACTCTAGCTCGCCGCTTAGGTCCTCAAAATGGATGCGAGTGCTCGTTGTGGTTCTATTTCTGACAATTCCCCAAATCCGCGACACTGTACCATCTAATTCTTTCGCACCTAAATTCAACAAAGTTCTACTTGCGCTACTTCTGCCGAGCTGCAGCATCCAGGACGTCGAAAAGGTCGCTCTTGCAACCTTTGCTTTCTGTTTAAAAATCACAAACACACATATTTCTTTAAAGGCCAACCTAGAAGCGATGGCCTCCAACTCCAACCTAGAAGCGATGGCCTCCAACCTAATATCGATCGCCTCCAACACAGCAAAAATCCTCATTGCTTTGTTTTTTTCCGTAAACGTACAGGGATCAAATGATCAATGACCATCAAATCAGCAATCCAAGGAACTCATGTCAATCTCAGACTCGTCCAGTCGCGAGATGAGCTCCTTTTCACTTGAAAGCCACTGGTTGAACTCCTCCTGCCACGATACATGCTGCTTGCACGTCACATCTCCAAATGTGTGATCTAAGCGCAAAGGACAAAAATTGCAATCGCAATTATTTTGAACAGGTGAGGATTAGTTTCCCAAACATGCCAGTCAACAAAACAGGCAGGAACTTGATACAAGTAAGAAAATACTCTTGGAGATTCTTGGGGAATCTTAAAGATCTTGCTTTTGCAAGGATGTCTGTCAAAGACGGCCATGTCAGGTCTACGATGGCTTTTGCCTGAGTGGAACCAGGATTGCACTGGACGCCAAGCAATATGTTTGTTGCGCATCATCCCGGAGAGTGTCTTCATTTGTTAGTCTTAGCATGTTTGTGTCTAAATGCGTTGATGTCCATTTTGCATCATTTTGCACACCCCATGGCGTGCCCTCGTGACCACCACATCACGCTCTGCCATTTGCTTTCGGATCTCTTCAGTCTTCTCTTCATACTCTGCATTGGTATGTGCCTTGTAGCCGTACCTTGGAGGCCAAGGTGAAAGGAGACTTGGAGGCACCAAGGTGCTGAAATTCACCGCGTCGAATCAAACGAAGCCCCTGAACAAATGACATCTCCCCTGGTACAGGTAAAACATGGTAAACATCAGCCTACAACTTTGAGCATCTTGGTAGAACATGGAAGAAACAACATGATATTCTGGGCAAGCAAATTGGTCTGCCTCCTTGTCTGACAGCTTGATATGCATCGCACAAATCAACCTGCCCAAACACGAGCCCCACCAGGTCTGGAAGGCGGTCGGCACCACACTGGACTTCAAAAGGTCGTATAATAGCAATAAACAGCAAACATGAAATGACATTGTAGAACATAGGAAGGTCAGTGCCTCTCCTGTAAAGGGGCCTTATGAAAGTGTGCTTATCTTTCTTTCAATGATCTTCACCTACTTAGTCTTGGCACAGTGACAGCTTTCATTCCTTGACACAGTGACAGCTGCCACGGTGTTCTGAATGTCTTATTCTCCCGTGTCATCTGCAATACTACTCTTGTCCCGTCTTCTGTTTGGCCACGCTGCATCTCTTGGAGACTTTGGATTTGCTCCTTGAGGAGCTTCGACATACGACGATGGTTTCCCTTTGTGGCTTCCTCTTGCTCTTGTTGACACAGGTTCGTCAAGATAATGTGCCCTCGGATCTCAGCTCATCTCATACAATCTGCGAAAGTCTTGCAAGAGTCTTGCCTTCTCTTGCCAGCGAAAAAAGACAATGACTCACACACACACACGACTTCATGCATATGATCCATAACTGTGGCTAATGGACAACATCCTACACCGCTATGTGCACACTTTGGGACAACAGTGAGAAACACAAACAACGTTGAATGTCCTGCACCACCTCCACAAAGCTGTAGGGGGCATGGATTGCTGTGGTGCAGGAAATTGTACATCAACATAAATTTACTCCTTCTTCAGGCATGATTGCTTAAGCAACTCAGACTGATGTTATGAAGGACAACAAAAGATTGCTCATTGTTCTTTTCATGCTGGCTTGTACTGCTGTTGGATGCTGTTGACTGTTGGATGCTGTTGGATTTGGCACTGAAGTCACCCCTGCTACGCCAGCCACATCTCCCACTACCTTAATAGTCAAGAGTCGCAAAGCCGAGGAAATAAGCCAAGCTGTCTTTGAAGCATTTTGACCTAACAAGCGTTGCCGCTTCTTTGTGCTTCCATCCGCGACGTTGTCAATGAACACTGCCTCACAAGCACCACAACATTGAAGACATTCCTCTGCCAAATAGAATAGCACACAGCCAAATTCATGGCATTTCCAAGCCACCATAATCAGATTGAAAATGCCAATGGTGACCTCGAGGTCCAAGCCCAAGACAAACAAAAAAGGTTGAACGAGGGACAGAAAGAGGAACAGCATCTTGTCAAAAGCACTACCTTGCAACTACCTTGCAAGGGGTAACACCACTGTTAAGTCAACTCCAGGTGACAAAAAGGAAGAGAAGCATGTAGATAAATAAGAAAGGCGCGCCAAACTTCCTTCCTTGCTGTGCTGGATTCTAAAAGGCAATTTTCAAAAACAATCATTCAATTCAAGAATGTGTCTTTACATTCCTCACGCACCTGGGCTTTACAGCCGAAATTGGCAGGCTTAAGACAGAACGTAATAGACCTCACATGAGACATGACATAGCATATCTTGCATTCCTAGGGAGAAAATTCAACCTAAGAGGAAGTCTCTTGTGAGACAAGGCGAGCGTCGCAACTGCTCCTGCAAGGGCATGCCATACTCTGAGGAACATCCGTCAGTAAAGCATCGGAAGCAGGTGAACATTGCCGCGGAGACAGTGCCTTGGGGAGTCAAATCACCAAACAGTGGGCATCTTGAACGTTTTGAGAGTGTTCACCTTGGATAGATTCAATCACTCACCAGGTTCATGTCTGGCGCGGTGCTAGGGAGATTGGAGGGCTCTTCCTGCAGTTGAAGGAAACACAATTTTCTCATGTTGAATGTTGGTTATGGAGTTGTGCATATCAATGCATAATATATATATATATATACAGTATATATATATTATATCCATGCTGCATATCTGAGGAACGAATCACTACAAACAGGCTTCATAAGCACCTCGTTGCCCCTTGGATCTTCGGTTCAGTGAAACAAGGATGGATGAAACGCCAAGCAAGCTGCGAAGAGAAACACACACACAAAGAATCACCCAGGTTTATCATGGTTTATCTAGGTGCACCCTTTGCTTCTACGAACGAGAAGGACATTCATTTCATTCTCTTTACAAGAAGCCTTTTCAGCAGGGATTGGTGAAGAAAACGGGCTCTACTGAGGGTTAGGTACCACGAAACAAACAACTTCTTTGTGAATGTCCACCTGTCTTCGGGATAGTTTGTAGTCTTCTCTCCGCAACATCTTTCACTTGCAACCGCAAACAGTAGTGCAGCAGTTGGCTGGGAAGCTCCAATGTCCAATGGGACTCAAGACATCTCGAAATCAGGTCGGACTCGTGACTAGTGTTCAGCTTTCGTCCGGAGCAGCACTCTAGTTGCTCTTCAGTCTTTCAGCCGCAGAGTGTCAGGTAGTTAAGTTTCCCTAAAAATCTAGGAAACAAATCTTTGGTCGGCGAGCGCTTCCTTGAACCAGCACGAACTATCCTGCTTCCAGTTACTAGTAGCAACCTAGCTCCTACTAGCTACCTCTAGCTACTAGCTACCTACCTCTACCCCCCCGGGCTTAAAAAAACCCGGAAGCGCAACTTTTCAACATTTAGAAGTATTGCTGGATGGCGTCGGCCTCTCAGCTGGGAGCCCTTGCAAGACCTTCTCAGGCAAGGGGCTGAAGATGGGACGCCTGGACCTGGGCCTTTGCACTCTATCTGTGGGGCCTGCCTAACCACACCTGAAGAGCTACGAAAACTTGCAACATGAGAGCGTCGACAGGTGGATCTTTTGCAAGGTCCTTTAAACATGCTGTACTTTTGATTGGCCCAAGATGTGGAACCGAGGAACTAGAAACAAAATCCATGCAGAATGCAGCCGGACACAGTTCTACAATATTCTACAATATCTGGGTGCCTCGTTCTGGCATTCAATGCCGTGAACTTCGGCAAGCAGGAGGGGTCGGAATCTCTGAGCCAGGGTTACCGGCAAATGCTGAAGCTCCTTCCATTTAGAACTCAGGCCGGGCGGATATTTACAGGACCTCGAGTTTCGCCTGCGATGAAGAGCACCGGCCTTCTGACCTTGGGACTGCCTGGCGCACCTCGCCTGCTTTACAATACATGGTGTGGGCTTTTCCGCTAAGATTGCAGCTGCGAGAGCTACAAACCCCATTTGAGCTTTCATCTGCAATGCAAACATGTTTTTTTTTAAATATGTTTTTTCTTTTTTCTTTCCGTCTGTCCTTCTTCTTTCTTCCCGAAAGCATTGCGAAGGGTTCTTCCGGAAAATCCTTTGAACACTGACACTTCGACACTCACACTTACACACACACACACTGGAAGAGCGAAAGCATCCAAGTGCGAAGTATGCCAGTGTCAAAGTACGCAAGTGTAAGTATGCAAGCATGATATGCAAGGGTGAGCATGCAAGCATGCAATGACTATGCAAGCATGCAATGAGTAGGCAAGTGTGAGTATGGAAAACTAGCACGGGAGATGTCCTAATGAAAAAACATTTCCCCACTTTTTTATAAATTCTCTCTTAAAGGCGGAGTGCGGGACGAACAGCATCAACCGAAAGTGCAACCCTCTGCGGAGATCGTGCGTGTCGAGTGCGCGAAATGCAGGTGAGAGTGCGATTT
>CAXAMN010022273.1:899968-961171 GCA_963970005.1 Durusdinium trenchii | reverse complement strand
ACATACATACATACATACATACATACATACATACATACATACATACACACACCCATCCATCCATCCATCCAGCCATACCATACCGTACCGTACCATACCATACCATACCAACATACATAACATACATACATACATACATGCATGCATACATACATACATACATACATGGCTCAAGCCGCAAGCGCTCAAGCGGGCAGCCCCAAAGCCCCGCTAGTGCGGCGCTCCCAGGCGCTACAGTCGCAGGGAGCTCATCGACAAGGTTGGCCCAGGGACATCCTGACATACAACTCCCTTGCTTTCAAGCTCCTCTTTGGCACCTGGCACGGATGGCTATCTCAGTGACCACCAACACTCTATGGAACCTCTCTCAATCGAGAGCCTTCCACTACAGGTTTGCAGAAATCCAGGCAGGAGGCTACCTGCAAGACCACATCGAGCAACCCATCCTAGTCCCATATCCTGATGACTGGCCTGACAACACCAATCTTCAAGACCTGTTCAATGGCTGGGCTAACACGGGACTTGGGCAATACCTGATGGATGGCAAACCAGTGTTGGTCAGCCACATCACCAGGAATACCTGGGTGGAAGGCATTCCCACCAAGCACACCAAGATCCTGAACACGTACGGCACCTTCACAGTGCCGGACGGTTTTGCGCGTACATCCTCAGAGTTTGTACCAGCGGCATTAATCTGCCACAGAGGACCCAGCCACACTACCGGGCACTATTTCGCAATCCTCATCTACCGCGACCTGATGTGGCTTGCAGATGATGGCAAACCGCCAGTTCACCTCGACCGCCTGACACCACAGTTGGCCAGTCAGGTCACGCAGATTTGGGCGGTGCGCATTGACACCTTCAGAACCACCCAGCAGATCATCCGGTCTTTGCCACCTCCGGAAGAACCAGATTTCGATCCTCCTCTCCATCCAAGTCCGGAGAAGAAGCCCAGACTGGAACAGCAGCACAACCAGCTCCATTTTGCAAACGTCATCAACTTTGGCAAGCAGGTGCTTGACTGGTACTGGTCAAGACAAAGTGAAGTGTACATCTTTGTCGAGACACACCTTGATCCACAACAGCGCCAACAAACCTGCCAATACTTCACAATACGCGGCAGGACAGCCTTCGGCGCACCAGCCATGCCCAACGAGGGCAACACAGGCACACACGCGGGCATCCTGGTGGTTGGGGACCCGTCAAGTGGTCTCACGCCTTTGGAATCCTTCACCATCCAAGGCTGTGGATATCAAGCGTTCCTTTGGCAAGCAACAGAATGCACCATCCTTGTAGCAGGAGTCTACCTACATGAAGACTGGGGAGAACCTCCAAAGTGACACCAATGCCACAATCTTGGCTCGCTTCCTGGCCCTGATCCAGGCTACCAATCACCCCTATATTGGTGATTGGCAAAACAGCCCAGGCAGTGTCACAAGCACGGTGTTACCTTCCAAAGTTCATTTTGAAGTACTAGCCCCAGATCACAGCATCCTCTCCGGCAATGTGATTGACTATGCCCTCATCCACAGCCTCCATCTCAACATCGAGGAGGCCACCAAGGAGTATCAACAACTCCAATACTCCCCGCCGCTGCCCGCCACACCTGACATTGAATTCAGGCCATGGACGACATACCAATCCACTGCCCACGAACTTGAACTCTATGGCAATCCACCAAACAGTTCGGCGCAGAAGTGGGCAGATTGGATCTCATGCACGGAGCAATACCTCCTCCAAGAACACCCCTGGGCAGCCCAAGGCAGAGGAGCAAACCCCCATGCGGTCTTCAAACCACTGGCGCAAAACAAGACAGTTGCCACCTGGAAGAAAGGCAAACCAGCCTACTGGGAACAGCTCAAGGCTCGTTTCCAATTGGCTGTGAAGCAACCGCAGCAGCAGGCCAGAGGCCCCGCAAAAGGCTTCATGCAGGCACTCCAAGATGCACCCAAACACTGGGTAGGACCGCCAACGCGGGGACAATTCCTTGACACCTACCATCATTGGCACAAGTATCGGGATAGCCATGCTGCAGAACTGGTCCAGCACACACTTGGACATCAGGTTCAGGAAGCCCAACAAGCTGCCAATGATGAAATGGCAAAGAATGGCTACAGCAAGGTCAAGCCAAAGGACTGAAAGGCCCCTTCCGAAGCCTCAGAAGCAGTGAACTTGCCTGGGAACGACCTTATCGCCACCTCCCAACGGATGAAAGAATGACCCAAAGACTACAGGATTGGGGACACCTATGGGCCATCAGACAAGATGACCAACCCCATGAGCGACCCAGCTTGCAGGAACAAGCCAAGCAACAAGCACAGCAGCTTGAGCCGCTTACCATTGGTCAACTGACCTGGGTACTCAAGCACCTGCCTGACAAAGCCTGTGGACCAGATGCTGTCACCGCGCAGCTACTCCGCACTGCGCCACCACTGGCAGTCAAGGCGCTTCTCCATCTCTTTCAAGAGATGGAGGCCCAGGCGCTATTGCCCACGCAACAACAAATGCATATGGTGGTGATGCTCCCCAAGAACAGCAGCAAAGAACGGCCAATTACTCTGACTTCAATGCTTTACAGGGTTTGGTGCCGCCTACGCAAACCGCTGTTAGATCAATGACAAAAAAACAGGTCTTGCGTGTGGCCCTCGAACGACTTCTTCGTCAAGAAGTACATCGGGCCAATGGTCAGCGCGGGGTAACATGCCTCATGGACATGTCCACCTTCTACGGATCAACTTGACCAGGCTCCAAACCGAAGCTCTCCAACTGCAATACCCACCTTTGCTTCTGGAAATGGCCACGCAAGTCTACACTGGAACCAATGCAATAGTGGCCGAGCAAGAGATGACACCTTTCTTCAAGGTTCAAAATGGAGTACCCGCTGGCTGTCCGCAAGCACCATTGCTGGCCAAAGCTGTGTTAGCACCTGCCCTTCAACCATGGCAAGCAGCCCATCCGGCGATCTACCTGGGGAGTGGAAAGCCAAGGACTTGCCCCAAGGTACAGAACAGCCCTACGCCACGCCATGGCAAAGCACCTTGGACACCACACAGGTGGGCTGCTGGACATCACCTATGACATTCACAGCAAACGCTACATCGACCTGAAGAAACCAAATCCCCATCCACCACCTCGTCCAAGCATGGCCCCCAGAGCAGCTCCCAGCCCTTGAGCAGGCCTGGCAGACAACATACCAGCAGGGAGAACCCTACACCTGCCGTCCCGTCATGGCTATCTCCGCAGCCAGTACAAGCCTCTTCTTCTGCACAGGCTCCACGCCAAGCAATACCCGTCGTACAGTGTCCGAGGCCCACTGGCAGCCACCATATAGTGTATCTACAGGAATGGGGATGGCAACCAGCCGAGCTCATGAGGTGGATCAGGCCTGAGTCCAAACTGCTCTTGGCCAATGAAATCACAATCCAGAGCCCATGGTGGAAGATTGAACAGGCTCTGACACACGAAGCGCAACAGCAGCGCATTTCTCGCTTGGCCAGCAAGCCGCAATATGAGGATCTCATCACTGGCCTTAACTGGCACACCTATCAACAGGTGAAGAAGACCCTGAAGCAGCAGCACAAGCATCACCTCGACACACGGGTGCAAGGGGCACTCCAATTCAGGGATGCACACCAGACCAAAAGCTGTCCTATATGCCATGTTCCTGCCACACCCAAGCACATCTTGTGGCTCTGTCGTTGGCACCGCACCCAACAACATGATCCAATGCCTCCAGAATGGATGGACAGACTCACATGCCAGGATGAAGAACCGCTCTGGGCTCATGGCTGGATCCCGTTGGAACCACAGGAAGCGCGTGCGCAACAACATCCATACCAGGGCCATGGATGTTGGGCAGGCCTTGAGGTCTTAGCACTCCAACAACAATGGGCCTTCACGCTAGATGCCACTCCCTCCTCCTATGACCTTCGAAGTCAAATGTGGATCTTTGGACTGTGCGCGCACACCATGTCACTTGGACAACTGCGGCGACTCGGTGCCGGGCGTAGCACCTGGCGTCCAGACTAAGGTTCGTGCACTGTTAGCAGGACTTGTTGCCTTGGCCAAACACACTGAAGACCAGGTCAAAGTCATTGTCCAGCTTGCCACGGTCTGGGAAGCATGGCATCAGACCAAAAGCCGAGGCCCATTCCAAGACATCCTTGATGAGCTGACACCACAAGACTTCACCCGGGTCACAGTCTTGTACATCAGCAGAAACACCAGAACACCGGATGCTCCTGGAAACGAACCTCAACTTAGTCGCCGCCAACGAGATTCGGCCCTGGCAGCCTGGGAACGAGCCAAGACACTTCATGATGCCCGACAAGAGGAATGGCAAGAAACCCTGGATCAAGACCACAAGTTGATTTATCAGCATGCAGTGCAAAGGCTCAGCAAGATCTACGAAGACAGCACCCATAACATCCACCAAAAAGGCAAACGTACCAAGCAGCGCAAAAAAGACCAAGTCAACCAATGCCGCAAGGCCTGGGCAGACAACCATCACCGATGGGAACCTCATCGAAGCGGGTTTCAGTGCACAGCGTGTGGAACAAGGATGCACCAAGGCTTGACCGCCGGTATACTAGAAGCCAGACTCCAGGAAGATTGCCCACAGCTAACGATTGAAGACCTCCGCAACCAGCCTGCCATGCAGACAGATCCCCTGCCCAAGAAACTCACCAGAGCCCAACAAATCAAGGAGATCTTGGCCAAGCAGCCTGACCAGCCAGAACCAGGCAAGCACCAGCTCACCGAAACCACAGGGTACCTGAAATGCACCAAGTGCGGAGTGAACATCCACAAAAGGGTGAATGAAGCAGCTTTCACGGAGTTCACCCAGAGCAACTGTGTGAACCAAGAATGTACCGCCCAGCATAC
This sequence comes from Durusdinium trenchii, assembly GCA_963970005.1. Taxonomy (NCBI): domain Eukaryota; class Dinophyceae; order Suessiales; family Symbiodiniaceae; genus Durusdinium; species Durusdinium trenchii. The sequence continues at coordinate 956,287 of CAXAMN010022273.1, read as the reverse complement.
AGGCCACCCCACACATGCACTATGGCAGATAGGTGAACGTGTGAAGTGCACCCAGTGTGGCACGCAATGGAATCTGGATGGCAATCAGCGACTTATAGCCACCCAGGCCCTTTACAAACCTTGTAAAGGTGCAGCCACCAGAGGCTCTCCGCCACTCAGTGAGTTCTTCAAAAAGAAGGACACTCCAGGGAGCACCAGCCAAGGGTGAACGGCGAGCCCCCAGGAGGTCGTCTCTGGCAGACCAGCACCAAAGCGGCTCCACTTCAACACAGAGCTAGATAACCATGAAGCTCTGAACCAGCAGCTTTCTGCGCTGGCCATGAACCCCAGCCACACAGCAGAAGAAGACACCGCTGCTGCAGACACCGCCGGCATAGAAGTTGACTACTTCTGAACGCTGCTGGCGAACTCTGGCAACCTACCCCTGGACAAGAACAACTGAACCGGCTGCTGACGACCGTGAGGCAACATGCCTAGACAGGTAAACCCGGCCAAATGGCCCACAAACTCAGCCACTTTAGGAAAAATACATACATACATACATACATACAGAACAGAACAGAACAGAACAGAACAGAACATCACATGACATGACATGACATGACATGACATGACATAACATACATAATATCCATCCATCCATCCATCCATGTAGGGGGGGAAAGGAAAAGTCAGTTGGGATGAACATGGACGAAGACAAATTACATGAACAGCATAAGTATAAGGTATTGTCAATCGATAATCCAGCCCGACACTGGTCTAAGACTAAGTATGACCAACTTTAAGTATTCTAGGGCATTGGATCACTAACGCTGGACGGCTGAAGCGCTGATATTTTAAAAGAGAGTCCCATCCCTTGTGCACAAAGAGAGAGAGAGAGAGAGGGACTTCATTGGCTTTTGATTTCTTGTTTTCAGCCTCCCAGAAAGGTTGGGGGCTCTTCAGGTTCTTCAACACTCGGAACAAAAGATCCTAAGGCCTTGCCTTTTCAATGCTGCCGTAGTTGCTGAACTCATTGAAACCTTCCGCGTTTCCAAAGAGCGTCCGGGAGACCACGCCGAGCAGGTACAAAACCAAAAAGAGAAGCACCACAGCCCAAAAGAGCACACGAAGTCCGGTGAAAACACCCTGAATCATGAGCTTCAGCTCTGTAAAGATCTTGAACTTCAACAGCCGCACAATCCTGCACTGAATTAGAGAACTTGGGAGTTTCATGGTCAAGAAGCAACATGAGGATAGCTCAAGAGACCCTGCTGAGAATGGATTCTTCGACCACACCATTCCGAGATCCACAACTGTGGCTGGCGAGGAACCGTCCCAAGCGTGCCAACTTCAACATCTTCAATGAACTCATTGCTCCAGTGTCTGCACCCTCACCCCCAGCTGAAGTGGCGGAACTGATCTCCGTAATGCCAATATCCTTGGAAGATCTTGGAAGTAATCTTCTTTTTTGTTGTTTCACAAATGTCTTGCCCTTGTAGTGCCTTTTTTGTGTTTTTTGACATCAAGCAAGCGGCGACAATTGCTAGAGCCACACATAGTATATCAAACCAGCTCCAGTACCTCATATGTCAAAGGCGAGGACAAACGCAACATGTGAACAAATCCAAGGTGCCAGTCTGCACCGAAGAGATAGTCCTGACTCAAAGCCATGAGGGAAACGGGCCCGGGCTACACTTTCAATTCGCGTGACCGTTTCCAGCAGAATATTCTTGCTGTTTTGGATCTGGAAAGGGTTTATGTTTGTGTGGTGTCTTGATAATGTTTAGATGGTGTCTTGATACGTTTTGGTGGTGTATTGGTCATGTTTAGGATTGCTTAGGTTGCTTCTCGGTCATGCTTGGGTGGTGTTCCGGTTGTGTTTTGGTGGCATGTCGGTTCTGCTTTGGCGGTGGTTGGTGTCTCACTTATGTTGCGGTTGTCTCTTGGCCTGTCTTTGTGCGTGTATGAACTGTGCGCTTGCATGTCCATACGCGCGGTGCACATTGCGCGCTGGCGGTTAAACATCATATCGCGCGCGAATGTATACATTATACGTCGACATGTAATAGAGCTGCTTTGCTTGAGAAGAGCATCCTTTGTATTTCTTCTTCGGTGGCGCGTAAATGCATGTTCTGCCCACGTGGATTTTGGTTTTACAATATACAGTAAAACGATATTCGGACTATCTACGCGCTTGCGTCTCCAAACCTGTACCTTCCGTGGTGCCACCCAATACTTAAACTATGCTCCCTTCGATAACTGCATTCATTGCACCTGTCGTGCATAAATGGCGCATCCGTCCTTGAAACTTGAAAATACATTGTTTTTTTTTCCTTTGGTAGTTGTCATATGTTCATATTGATCTCCTATCAAACCCTTTGAAGCGTCTCATTCTTTGTCTGTGTGGAAATTGTGTGCGCCCATTTCTAAGCATGCTTGGTGCGACATTTTTTGGGTACACGTTTTCCGCTGGCACTTGAACTCTTGTGGTGAGTATGTTTCTTGGATCATAAATGTTGGCAATCGGCAAACACTCCTCAATTGCTTTGTGGTCCATGAAAATTACATTTTGTGATTGTAGTTCAATTTTGTTGGGTGGCAAAAGCTGTGTTTAGCATCGATCGCACCCCCTAGCAAATTAAACAAATTCAGACAAATTCCGTTGAAAAAGTCAATCTGTGTATCCCAAGAGTTGTCAGGTTTCTTTCCCTCATGACTCGCCACCTGCTAGGTCCACAGGTATTTAAAGCTAGCTATGGCGACACTGCATTGAGTCCTTTGCTCCGAAGACTCGCATCTTGACAATGATTTCCCCTATGAAGAAAACCGTGAAGCTAATCTCAAAGATCCGCCAAACCTCAGAGAAAAGAATGCGATCTTCCCACGAAAATGCCCCAAGCGAATTCATAGTGATGAAGAACATTGTCCCCGCCAAGGCGCAACATGTTCGGGTTCAAGGTCTGCAGATGCACCAGCAACTGCTGCCTCAGGTTGTGCAAAGTGCACACTTTCAAGAACATGTACAAATATTTACAGTACAAACTTGGAGTTTCTTGACGTCCTCAAGCCATGCCCCTCACTGTGGGAGGTCTTAGCAAACGTAAAAACATTATGACTGGAGAAGATTCCCAAGGAGGCACATATACAGTATATTTCCAGCAGTGGCCTTGATGCTAGGGTCCCAGCTTTTTCTTTGAATGTCCGCCATTTTTGTTTTAAACTGGTGGAGCTTGCACCGTCGACTTACGTCGATCTTGGCCATTGCAATACGATGTCTTTTCGTGCTGTGCAAACAAAGAACACCATGTACTTCTCTGCTTAAAACCACCTCATTTGGCCTGCCACTGCTGTCAAAAAAACGCACCAGTGTAGCAGCAAGCAACTGAGAACCTTGTGTCATCACGTAGCTCTTGATGAACGAATTCTTATCAGTCGCAACCCTCAATTAGCAATCTATACAATTTGCCAAGCTGCACTCCGCATGATGACACATGCCGGAATCACATCCAACATCCTAGGCAGTGAAACCAGAAAACGCCGACACAAGCACACACACACACACATGTGTGTGTGTGTGGTCACATTCACAACCGTGTCTCTTTGCTGGGAACCATATGAAGCTGCCAAGGAAGCGTTTCTGAAGCGTTTACCATACTTTGGTAAATTAGATCTACAGAATACTGTTCACCCTTTTTGACTTGCAAGCCCGAGGCTCAGCAAGAAGGTCGACGAATCTTCAGCTTCCTCTTCTTCAGCAGCCTGGACCTCAAGTGTTAAGTGGTTGTCAGGACGCATACGACGGTCAAAGCTTTATTCGGGAACTAAAAGGTGATCTTCGGACACTTTACGGTTGTCTTCGGAAACAAATCTTCAGAAACTCTACGGTTTTCTTCAGAAACTATTGTTCGGAAACCACGAAGAGTCGAAGAGCAACATCAAGCCTGCACGAACAAGTTTCTGCAGATCGTACAATAGGCATGTATATATATACTATAAACCGTAGCCGTCACAAGGTACGTCAATAGCCCACCCCCCCACCCATCCCCCACCCCCCCACCCACCCAGTGCTCCTTCATGCAATTTGGTTACACTATTGTAAAAGTTCTGAATAATACTTTCTAAAGCATGCAAATAAGTTAAGTTTCTGAAGATCGCGAAATAACTTCTGAAGATCGCAAACTAATTTCTGAAGATCGCAAACTAGTTTCTGAAGATCACGCAATATATAGTGTCTGAAGATCGCGAAATAATTTCTGACGATCGCAAAATAGTTCCTGAAGATCGCCAAATAGTTTCTGAAGAGTAGTTGCGGAAGAGTACCAAATAGTTGCGGAAGAACAGTTTCAGAAGAATGGAGAGTTGCGGATTAGGACTTTGTTCGCATACGACATTGCAAAAACATGTGATATAAAAAAACAGCAAATTTGGTTATGATACTTCATCGCATTGCAAGTGGTTCTTGACAGTTTAACGCCAATTCATCTTCCCGCATCCCTTCAAAGGTCTTGGTGAAAGTGCTCGTTCGTAAATGGTCGTCGCATCCATTCCTTCTTGGCATGGCGTAATGGGTAGACCAAAATTGTGCTATGCGGTGAAAACAAACAACACATATTAACAACTAATGAACATTCAATATGACTAACATTAACTAACAAAGGGGACACAACATAATAAGAACTAATTAATCCAAGAACAATGAAGACAGAACATGAACAAACACAGTGTGAAACAGTGCGGTAATGGTCGATCCAGCAATGCTTTAAGCGGCCACGGTGGAACGTTGGCGTCTCGTATTCCTGGAGACCCTTGATGATCTCTTTGGCGATTCGCCATCTTCGTTCACTTCTCCTATCGAGTTTGCAAGCACCAAGTTACCACACAAACAGGATCAGGTGCTTCTCAGTTGTGTGTGACACATGCATGTACGCTCACTACGCTTGCAGGCACGGCACTTTGTCCGTTTGCCACGGCACTGTGTCATCCTACACTCAAGTCGAGGTGCCCTTGTTTACGCAACGGCGCGCGTACAAACACAAACATAGTCTTTCAAGCCCCTCCGTCGAAGATGATTCTAGTGCTACATTACTGTATTATATATATTCCACTGAGCTGCCCATCAACTTTACTAGGTTTACCAGCCTCATGAGGTACAAACAGTGTGCCAAAACCGACGGCTTTAGAGCCCCATGTTATTTTCAGGTGTTAGGCGCATATGAAGAATTGACACAAGCTAGAACTCTGCTTCATTTTGCAGTCCGGGCCCGTGCATTGTGTCGTGAGTTTGGTCTTTTAATAGTGTTGTGAGCTTGGTCTTTTAATAGTGTTTGAACATCCTCGAGCGCTCGGTCTTGGCTTGCAAAAACCTCGCAGCAAATTCTAACCCTGTTCCGGCAGCAAAATTCGTACATGGCGATCAGTGCCTGCTAGGCCTCATATCCAAGGCCACTGGCAAGCCAATCAAGAAACCCACAAGTTTTTTCGGCAACAAACGGTCATTGTGATATGAACAGCTTGTTGGAAGTGATTCTGGTTGAGCCACCAAATTCCAGATCGCAAGATGAGATTTTCCACGCTTCCACTGCGTTGTGTGCAGGCCCTCGCCCACATGGACAAAAGTCTCCGTCCGACTTGGCAAACGACCAGCTGGAGTCGACCTGGCCGACTTCACATTCTGGCGATGTTCGGCGTATGGCACTCCGAAAGGCCCAGCTCTTTCGCAAGCATTGTGAGTTCAAGATTCGAATCACAAGTTGTGTATTTCTTGCGATGTGGAGACGTGCAGAAATGCCGATCAGTCACAGGCGTGAGCCCTCGAGTTCTGCTTGGCTCCCAAACTCAGTCTCACTCAGAAAATGCGATCCAGAAAGTTCTTACAGAAAGAGTGAGGCATGTCAGCGAAGGAAACGCAGCCTCTTCTTTTGTAAACGTTCTTTTGTTTGAGATCTGAATGCTTTGCGGGCATTTGTAAAACAATTTGGGTTTGTGGTTTGGTCGACATTTTTGCATGGGTCAGCTCCGTCATCATGGAGGGCAAAAGGCGACCATCCAGAAGGTGGGGGTGCAAGACAGCTGTTGGATGGATGAGGACATGCTCGAGAAAATCGGCTAGAAGGACGTCTTTTGTTTCTGAAGAAAAAGCTGAACCTTTGTATCTCAGAGCGTGGCGAAAGTGGACAAGTCTTTGCAAATCTTTGGTGTTGGTTTGTTTTCCCACTCGGTTGGTGGTCGTTTGCCCAGTGTGACTTGGGGCGTGTTCATGTCAAGGTAAATGGTCATGTCAGGGCAAACGCCCACGCTAGCCTTGGCGCTTTACGCGCCCGAATTCTGCTGAGTACCATCCCACCGTGGCAAGCTATTCCCTCCTGCTTTGATGCCAAACGCAAGCAAGTTCTGTTGGTTTGCCACCGCACCCTCCAAGCCCTGACGGGCTATCCCCTTGTGTTTGGACGCTAAATGGAAGCGAGTTCTGGCGACTTGCAATCCCACCCCCTAACGCAAGCGCATTCTGATGATTTGTTATCCCTCCCTTCAAGCCCCGACAGGCTATTCCATTGCGTTTTGATGCTAAGCGCGAGCAAGTTCTGACGGTCCACAGTATTTGCTTAACATGTGTTGTTGGCAGAAGTATTTATTTGTTGAACATGTTTATGAACGATTGGCTTTTGTAAAGGAAAAGTCCGAACACAGAACTGGGAACAGACCTATTGGTTGTATGCACCCTGTCCCCTGTAACAGCAACAAAAAGGTTGCGTTACATTTTCACACTTTGTGATGCATCACCAGATCTGTGCATTTTTGCATTTCACTTTTCGCAATCCCGACTTAGGATGTTGCACTTGAGCTTCGGTTGCTGTGATTTCTGGTCATGAGGTCAGAAAGTGCCTGCCAACACGTTGAGACACCAGAAACAAACTATCTAAGTTGCCTAAAACCTGGTGACCAGTTTGGAAGCTCTAGCCACCATCTGAACCATGTTCCATTTCTTGATAAGCCTGCAAATCTCCAATCCAAGATTTTGGAATCGATTCTGACCATGCCTTTCAACTACATATCACTGTTGATCCTTTTGAGTACTACAGTGAAGTTTTAAGAGTAAAATAAGAAGAGATCTCAAAACCTTAAATTTGAAAGCGGCCATAATAGCAGTTGAAGCAGGCCAGGCTAATACCTCATTTCCTAGATCTCAAATGACAGCGACCAAGCGGGCCGTCCAGGCAGTTCCTGAGATCTCAAAACCCTAAGCCTGACAGCGATCGCCAGGGCAGTCCGGGAAGGCCAGGCTAAGCCTTGAGTTCCTGAGTTTCACAGTCTCCGGTCCCTTCAAACAGTGAGCTGTGCTTTTTAAGCTTTTCTCGCGCTATTTCTGGTGTTGTTTCTCGTGCTTGGTATGAAAGGGTTCAATAGCAACAGCGGTTTCTCGCGCTAAATCGCATGCCTTTTTGGCCGTTTTCTCGTGCTATATCTTGTGCTTGTTTGGGCCGTTTTCTCATGTTATATCTCGTGCCTTTTTTGTCGTTTCTCCTGCTTTTTCGCCACATTTCTCGTGCTATATGTGGTGCTTTGTTGATCGTTCTCTTGCGCCATATCTCGTGTTTTCTGGCCGGTTTCTCGTGCTTTGGTTCGTCCCCTGGGACCAATTTGGCGTGCTTCATTCTTCCGTTTTGCCACAGTTGTGCCACAAAAACCACAAAAACAACAGCAAACACATCTTTTTTAATTTAGAACTGATTTCTGGATCCTTTCTGAGATGATGCTACAGGGTACTACAGGGATGAACCTTTTTACAACCTTTTCTACTTGGAGTTACACCAAGCCTCACCATCAAGTAAGAACATCGCGTTTGATAGTCATGTGAGCCCCGCATGCTGGCCAATACGAGCGCAGATTTGCTCGCTTTATCTCACGCCTTTTCTGGCGGTGTTTCTTGTGGTCACCATTAAAGCCTCAGGGCGACATACGGTACAACCTATTGGCAGCAGAAGCTCTCCTACCCAAGCCGCCCAGAATGAAGCGAACCGCGGAGGTATCCAGCAGAAACATGCCGGAAGAACCTTCTGAAGAGCCTCCGGACAAACGACAACGATGGGCATTAGTTGAAATGCTTTGCGGTGTGTCACTGTGGCCTGCAAAGCGGCCGCCCAGCGGAAAAGAAGTTGTTTACTGAGAAAACCTGAGAAAGGTTTTCCTGGCCAGGAGTTGGAATCAAATGCGTATAAGTTGTTGGACATACAAGCTTCAGAGAATAAGGTCTTTGCTGAACTTGATGAAATAACGACATGACGTCACGTCTTGAACACAAAGCCTCGCGATGAGACTGATATCCCAAAAGCCAAAATGGAAGACGGTCTTTTTGGCGACCCGGAGCGTGGGCCTATGAAGGCAAAGTGCCCTCAGTGAATTGGGCGCCCTACTTACCCGCGCTTAATGTCAACAAAGGCTTTATGTCCGGCAGCCCTGGGAAAGGATTCGTGGCACAGATCCGCAACAGTTGATCATCATGTTGCTCCAGCATTGCAATGGCTGAACTGACGCACCATACAACTGAGCATGTGAGCGAGTATCTTCTGTTGCAGGCCTGCATTTGATCCAGATCAGACCCGTGCTTATTTCCTATCTGGCTCTACCAACCAAGCTGACGCCACAGTGTATGGCGTTCTTGAGGTAGCAACCCATGACGTTGTCCTTCGTGGTAAAAACGGTAGGAAAATCATTGCAGAACAGCTGTCCAACGACTACTGGTTGGGAAAGAATCAAAAAGGCAGGTCGTTTTATTGAAAGGACATACTTCAGAACGCTGAGCTCCATCTATAAAAATTGGACCAAATACTTTGTGTAAAACCATTTCCACTGGAGAAGAAAATGGAACCAAGCTCAAGAAATTCAACAACTTCGCAGACTCCTGGGCACACTCTCCTGTCTATCTGAAGCGACCTTGTTGGATGGGTCGGACTTTTGCAACAAAGTTTTCCAAATCCAGGGGCCAAAGACATTGACAATGCAAACAGACTAGTGGCGAAGGCGTTTCAGTTTCCAACATATGTGCTTTTTTGGGCGCAACCAGCCAGTTTTTGTAGCTTCGCGTTGGTGTTGTCAGCTATACCTCCTGGGGCAATGCCAGGGAGTCCAATGAAGGACTTGAGGATACCACCAACATCACACGATGCCGAGGAAAAGTTCCTTTCACCCCAGTTTGTGCACCACGGCACAAGCTCTGATCTGCGAAGAAATGTTGGATCGCAATGATAGCAATTTCTCTTCAGGAGGGAAGCGGATGGCTGGAATGATCCCATGATCTCACAAGCATTCCAGGCGACGCAAACGCAACCCGTGGATTGGCAAGACAGTCTTTCAGAAGACAGTCCAAAAGAAGGGCAAAATTCATACAGCCTCAATTCGGAATTTGTTCGGCTGATCAACAAGATTGTTTAAGCGACCAGGGTTTGGCAACCTCTCGGCAGCTACCGACTATGACTCTATTGGCATGGAAAGCGGAAGGTCGTCAGCACCACTTTGGGGCCAAATTAGAAGCCTCAATTGGTGCGTTTTGTGTTGTTGGACCCTCATCAACTCCCAGGCAACTCAAGCAACCACAAAGAGGCATGAAGATGAATTATGCTTATTAAACTGTATTATCTAAATATTATTTGTATCTTTTTGCTGCACACGGTAGCACAACTGCTCTGATGGGCCTGGTTCATCGGGCACACAGGGCAGCTCCAACAAGTCAATCTTTTTCTTCTCCACGACAAACGCCGTTAAAGGCTGCAAGGGAGGAGTGCTGTCCTCTGAAGGGAGAGTTCCACCCTGCTGAATCTAACAATATCTCTTCTACATTTGATGGGAGAACTGCAGGAAGGTGCTTTTGAGAGTTCTAGGAAACTTGTCTGAATGACTGGCAACATTCAGAGTTGGTGGAGATTGGGGTACTCACCTTCTTTGAGCTCGTTTGTTGCGACGGTACCCACGAACACTGGCTCATCAAGGACGCACATTCTCCTCCTGCAGCAAGGTGTAGAGTGGTCCGTTTGGAGTGCTGGGGCCTCTTCGCAACGCTTCGTTCTCAGAGATAAGGCCTCAACACCGCAGCAATGCGTAATGGAGCTCATGGAGTGTTCCTTTGAACAATCCTTACAAAAAAGGCATGCCGAACAAATCCCAAACACGAGGTCACGAGGACCATTTGTTTGTGTTTATATAATATATGTATATATATATATTTGCAAATGCAGGCTGTAGAATTGCGTGTGACTATTCAACGATAATTGATTAATATTATATAATTTTATCATATATGGTCATGAGTGGTGCCCAACCATTTATATAGCCGTGAGTCGTTCATATTCCGCGCTGAGCGCCATCAAATGCCGGTGAAAGGCCGTGTCCCCGAACGCCATGACGCTGAACGCAGTGTGGCAATATGTGGCAATGATCACAAGCCCAAAGAGGTCTAAGTCTAAGAGGTATGCGCTGTGACTGTGTGGTGAACGTGGATACTGCGCTGCATGTCTATGTCTTTCCACGTCTTGTTGATTTTCGGCTGGCAGCTCTTTGTGGAAGAAAGTTGACCTGACACCAACAATGGGTACAAGGTCCTCCTTCGGACCAAAAAAACACATGATGGAACCAAGCATCCGATGATTCATCATCCTGTACATTCCCCATTTTGATCAACGTCTAGCAGAGCGAATCTGTGTGCGCAAGTGTTCGTTCAAAGGTATTCAAAGACCTCTTTTCAATCTCACTCCCCGATTCCATTGAATAGCGCCTTTTTCCCTGTAGGCTTGCGTGCGCGCTCCTTTCTCAAAACATCTCAAAACCATCTTCTATTGGAACAAGGACGCTACTAGGGGCTCCTGGCAAAGGGACGCTACGGCTTTCTGTCCCTCATGCTTCGCACAATGTCCAGCGCCTTGGGTGTTTGCATTCGATTCCTTCTCCACGTTCAGTTCAGCGTCTCAGCTGCTCTGCCTTGACAAAGGGTTCCGGATCCTCAAAGAGGTGTGGAATCGAATCGGTTGAGCGACTATGTGCTTACAAACAACTCCAAGCCACACGCCATGCATGCCAGAAGCCTTCAAGGGGGGTCTGTGAGAAGCTTGCAAACATGGTTCAGTTCGATTTGGTACAGTATGACTTCAGGTATCTAAGTATCTGTCATTTGGAGATGGCCAACAATTCGTAAAACTTACATGAAGTGCAGGGAATGAACCCGCAGCTTCCGAACATCCAAGCCCACCGGCCAAATACGTTTGACAAAACCTCGTATGCTTTATATGTGCTCTTTATGCAAAGCTTCAGTCGTGCCAAAAGCACTAGCATGGGCAAAATGCTTCGGGAAGATGAGGTAGGTCGAAGTTTGACAAGTTGATCTGGTAGATCTGTCCTGCTTGGATGAGCAGTTTCATTTCATGGGACACGTGAAATCAAAAGTCAAGCTCACAAAGGAGGTGCAAAAGCTTGATCAGAATGCTCAAGCTCCTGCAATGCCCAGTGCGATGCCCTTAAAGCGGAGGTTGAGACCAATACTTCCGAATTAAACAACGACTGAATAGATCTTACCCTCACTTAGACTTGATTGAAAAGCCCACGGTGCAAACTATTTTGGTCCTTTGGTCGTTCGGTCCTTCAGTTCAAGTACGAGTGAGGGTAGCCGTCGTCGTCTGGGAAGTGACCTAGTCAACTTTAGGCCATCAAGTTTGGAAGTGCCTCACTGAACCTTTTGCAGAATTAATTACACGTCTAAGTTGAGGAAAAAGAAGAAGGCAAGGGCTTTGAAGAAGGCGTCTTTGACAGGGATCTTCCTTTTTGGCAAATCTTCTTTGACTGACTGGGATTCCTCCAACCTCTCTACCACCTCCATCATCCCACCTTTGTCCACAGCATTGTCTCACTGATTTCTAGATCATCCAAGTTCCAAATTCAAATTCTCAGCATTGTTGTCTTCGGAGGCATCTATTACAGCAAGTGGAGGCAGTTTGTCAGCACAACAAAAACATAGACATATAGTCGCCCTTTGGAGTGTGCCCTGATTCTTTTATGAACACGCTCCACTTCAACTAGCGCGTTGATCATCGATCCAAATGTCCAAGTGGCAAGGTTCCTTGCTATCCCCAGACCGTCGGCATGCTGGACAGCTCGCTTCAAACTTGGGTAACTCGGCCACCTCTTCCAAGCGCGTGTAGTAGCGGCAGCTGGGTTTGTGCCACCTTGGAGATCTTCAAAATTCTTTTTTGCAGCTGTTCGCAGGCACTCTGCAAATAGAGGCAACTCCAGACTGACGTTTTATGGTCCCCGACAAGTTCGCCTACTCTCAAATCGTTGCAGTTAAGAGCATCTTTACCAAGACACTTATTTATATAAATCACGCTATGACTATGTCATCAAGGAGCCTGTTGTCGTGCGCGAGGGGGATGCGACGATCAATGCCACAATCCCAGCAGAATTGGTGCCCACATTCACAAGTGACATGGTCACACTCCTCCCATACAAGAGTAGCCATTCGATTGCGTTTGGGGAACACTTCCGAGCCTGCCCCAAAACGCTGAGAGATGGGCTTTCTCTTGAATTTGGACTTACACATCTTACACCGAGTCCAAAAGCCTGACAAAGCGCCTTACAATGACTTATACATACGGTACGTTGCATTCCCTACACTTGTGTCTAGTGGACTCAATTACACGAAAGATAGACCACCCATGTAATGAAAGCTCCTCTTGTGCCTTGTACCCACCGCCATAGCGACACTTTCGTGGACAAGGCTTCCAACCTTCAACCGGCCAAGCAGATTGTTGTGCAGAGTTTGTTGCGCAGAGTGGCTCAAACAGTTTCCAGTTTCGAAACCCTTCAAACAGTTTCATTAAGGGGCAGTGTAGCATAGTGCAGTTTGCTTCTTATGTCGTAAATCTTCTTCATGTTCGCTTGACTTTTGCTCTTATTTTTCAGTGAACTGCACTTCTAGGTCCCTTTCAGACTCTTCATGCTCAAATCGTGGATGAACACCAAACAATATCGCTCGTTAAACCATGTCTAGGAGCCCATTGAAAGCACTTGAGACCAGACTTCGCACTTTTCCTCAGTTGCAAACAGGTTTTCCGGAGAGACCGGAGAGTGGCACAGGTAGAGGGAAGGAAGGTTCTTGCAATTGAGTCCCACAGCATGGAGCTGCTTGATTGACATCCAAGGGCCAACATGTGAGTGTCATGTTTCTTCCTTTATCCGCGAATTCGAGTGTCTTGCTCCAGTTGGCTGCGCCGCGCAGCACAGCTCAAAGAGGGGTGGGGCCCATTGTCGCACTTCGCACAGAAGCGATGGCCCTTGGGGCAAGCCAAATCGGCGTAGTCGTCCCCCTCATCACAGAAAACACGTTCCTGCCGGTGGAAGAGGGGCATGAAATGGTGAGGGGTGCGCACTCGGCCTGCATTTGCTGCAACAAAGAGAAGGGCCTTAATGCTTCCAAACATCCAATTTTATCAATTTTTCAATACAGGTCCCAACTCAGTCATGCATTTGATGCCTTTTTCTCAAAGTGTCCAAGCCCTTTCCCACGTCCCTTCAAACCCCACTCCAAGTCCCAAACCCAGACTCCCAAAGCAGAGCTCTGGCAATGTACACATACAACCTTCGAGCTACAATTGTTGACACCCCAATGCCAAGAGATACGGAAAGACTTTGACAAGCTTCGCCATTCATTCCCCTTTTTTGAGCAACGGTTGTGAGGTCACCCCTATTCGAACGGAGAGGCCATGATTGGTTTAGGGCCGCAGTCTCTGCTCCTCACAACCAAGAGCTCGGCAGTCTACAATGTGTGGATCATCACGAGTCAGGAATTCCAGCAGTTTGTAGTAGGATTCTTCTGGCAAGCATTGCCTCAGCATACTTCTGTCATGTCAGGCCGAACTCGCCATCAAAGGCCAACCAAAGTTGCAATGCTTTGCAAGATCTTCCTTGAGACTTTCAAAAAACATCATTGAAGATCCGTCACCAAGATGCTGGAAGATATGAATCGAGTCTTCTGAGCGCAAATTGTAGCCACAACCCTCTGCAGGGCATGTAAGCTTGCCTCAGCATGTGTCAATGTTCTGGCAATGGCACAAGGCCAGCACAGATCACCATTTCATCTGTCATCTAGTCTAGGTGTGAGTAAGTCATTTTGCAGGCCAAACAACCAGCTGAAACATTGAATGGTAATGTCGAGCGCACACATATATCCAGCCGGGCACACTCAGTGGGGTTGAGCCCCTGGTACCCAACCCCATTTTAGCCACAGATCACTCATGAAATGGGGCCTCCAACATCAAATGCAAATAGACTGATAGACTGACCCAACATAACGAGACTCTAGAAGGTCCTCTATCTAAGACCCAAACTTGTCGGGAAATTGCCGCCCCACCCCAAAGTCGGCCCACCACACATTATTTCTTGTTTGGAATTGTGTGTTGGAATTCAACAGGGACAAGGGTTTGCGATGCAGCATCTAAACAAAATACATCCTTGCGGCAAGGGCTGGAACAAGTGACAGGGAGCACGGGCTAAAATGGCAAAAGGCCAACTTGCAAACAGGTAGACAGCAGCAAAGGTCAGCGCGCCAGAAAGTAATCTTTTTCAGCGAACGTGGCACAGGGCAACCTTCCAAGCAAAACTAAAGCTGAGGACTTACAGACTTACCTTTTGGAATAGGCAAAGACCTGGGAAATGCCACAGTGCCTGCAGCAATACCATTCAATCAAAGTCAAATGCAGGACATCGATCGCAATCATGTTGAGCACTGAGAGAGGTGAAGCAGAACCTTGTTTGGCAAACCAAGTTCTTCCTCTTTCCAGCGCCCTTCCGCCAGAGCTGTTGCAAAAATAGACACCAAACAATTAACAAGCAGGGGTCCAACATCACAATCCAAAACCCAACCCATGTTAGCCACAACCATTAGCCAGCCGGCCAGCCGGTTTTCCCTGAACTACGGGGCCATGTTTCACCCTATTCTAGCCAGGCTGGGCCAAACGGCTCTCACACATATATATATATATATGTATATATATATATATTTGATTATATTTGATTATACGTCAACGTGGAGTACAATGTACAAACATTGGACAGCTTGAGAATGAGGCTTCGGGCATGGCACTGAGACGTCTCTCCCGTACGATCAGATCGAAGTGATACCTCGGCGGTCATGGCAAAGGAGGATTGCTGTGGATCGTGAAAGGACGTGAGCATTATTGACCCTCGGGAAACCCAAAATAAAGAACACCCCGAAGATGAAGGGAATCGATGCTTTATGAAGTCGTTGGTGCCACTTGAATGAGTGTAGGCTAGTGCAGGCCAAACCCCTAACCCTGGGCAAACCACCGTTGGTGCAATATCAAGTAAGTGACCTGCTGCTGCAATGTCAAGCTACTGGAGGCTTTCAAAGCAGAAACGGTGCTGGCACGGCAGTGTGCAACATCCTTCCACCTCGTGGTCCACCAAGCAAATCGCACACCTGGGCGATTTCTGTCACGCAGTGAGGACGCGTGAGTCAAAACTTGAATTCCTGACACAATCTGCACCTTCAGCGCCCTGTTTTGCAATGATGCGTTGTACAAATCACCCGCAGGCTGGGTTGTATTTCTGGCCCCCTCTCTCTCTATATATACACACACATGCAAAGTCACAACCCGACCAACCGCTTTCCCTCTGAACAGTCATGGCCAACGAACATTTCAACTTAACATCTTCAAACGGCCTGCCTTCGACAGCCCTGCCGGTCTTTGTTCTTGTTGCTTTCAACATGGCACTGTAGGGTCAAATTTGGTCAAACAGTTGATGCATGAAAACGGCTTTCAACTTAGTGATTAATGCAAATAACTAAACCTGAAAACTTGGGTGGTTGACGGTGCGCACCTGAAAGTTGGCCGATACTCCTCGCTCTGTCGCTTCAGCTCCTCAAAACAGTTCAAAGCTTTCTTCGCGCAAACTCCTCCTGACAAACCCATTTAATCTTTGGATTGTCATTTTCCTCACCTGTGAGGTGGGTGTCCTTTCAACATTTTACCAAGGGTGTATGTCCACACACACACACAAACACAATCAGGATAAAACTACGTATGATCTGATTGCTCCACGCCCTGAAGAAACCTCGGCATTGAACGGCCAAGGAATACAGAAGGGTCCAGCCTTCCAAAACCTCCACAAACCCGAACTTTCAAAACATAAAGCGACTCGAGCGACGGATGCATGTCTGCAGAACCCATGAGCCCTTAACAGCAAAGCCGATGCAATGGATAGAGTCTTGGTCTGGATACAAACGGGCCCCAGGAGGGGAAAAATCACAACGAAGCAGGTACGCAAAGCTGATCAGGCCGTGCTTCCAGCACAAGTGGATAGCTTCATTGGGCGCAGTCCCCATTGTGCTTTGCACCCCCATGCTAGGAAACAAAGCAATCTAGGCACGCACGGGCCTGCGCATCATACAAGCCGCAGTTCAGTCTGGACACGGGCACGCCTAAACACATGCCGTTCCAAATAGAATGCCAGAAGGCATGCCAGAAGATATTCCAGACAGCTTGCCAGAAAGGATGTCAGAAGATATGCCAAGTAGGTGCCATTTAAAGTGCCAGAAGATGTGCCAAATGCCAAAATCAAGGTCAGAAGATATGCCAGATATATAGATAACGAGAAAAGTGTCAGAAGATCTGACAGGTATAACGGTATAATGCATGACAGTTTGAATGCCAGAAAGGGCGTCGGACTATGTGAACATGCCACAAAAGGATGCCAAGCCAGAAAAGATGTCAGAAAAATGCCACTGACCACTGAGAATATCATAAGGTATGTCAGATGGAATGCGAGAAAAGATGCCACAAGATGTGCCAAAGGCATCATGCTGCGTACAATTCAGCAAAGGATGTTAGATTAGAAGCTATGGCAGGTAGAATGTGAATGCCAGAAGATATGCCAAACCGAATGCCGAAAAGGCTGCCTGAAAATATGCCAGGTAGACCGCCGCAAGATATGCCAGAAGGAAGCCCCTAGAAAACATGTCAAAAAAATGCCAGTTGGAATGTCGGTCTCACTGTCTTATAGAATGCCAAGTCATACGTGAGAAACGATGTGACAACATGTCGGATCAAGTGGCAGGTCTCATGGCAGAACGAATGTCGGAATACATGGCAGAACATATCAGAGCCGAAGTGGGACTATGAGCACATTCATGAAGTGTCAGAACACATGCCAAGAAGGACGTCAGAACACATTTCAATACATTTCCCAGCCTTTATGATAGATGATGTGTCAGCCCACGTACCAGTCTTGATTCGAGAACAAGTGTCAGAACAATGTGTCAATGCACATGTCAGCAGCGCTTGTCAGGATAGTCTGTCAATACATGTGGCCTGCCTTCTTCCAGTCGCCTCTCAGGATGGGGATCACTCGAAGTAAAAAAGTACACGTAATTGGGATTGAAGGACATGTGCAGTACAGTGTCACAGGCCCCTTCCAGGACGCTTCCAGGCCTCAATGAGACGCTGATTCCTTTCGTCAACTTCTCGCACCGTCTGCTCTGCAAGCTGCAAGTCCTGAGGTCAACATCTAGCCTTGAGGAATGACATGGACTGCATGCCTTGTGTTGCCCACCTCTAATGCAGCAACAACTCTCAAAGGTTAAACGGCAGTTTGGCCCTCAACTCTTGCACACCATTTAATTTGGGCCTGCATCACAGCGACATAAAAATAGTAGCCATCACACAGATTGTCATGTCGAAATATTAACATGACAATTTCGAGCTTGGATCGAGAGTCAAGCATGGATGGATTTATATAAATTCAATGTTCATCCTTCGAGGTCCTCAGAGTGCCCAATCTACATCTTCTTAAAGAACAGGTACACATCATATCAATGCGGTAAGACGCCTCGGGAATCCTGTCCCTTCAAAGCCTTCAGGGCGGAGCACCTCACGGGTGATGACGCCTCGAAGGTCGCTCTCCAGCAGCACTGATGCGCATCCTCTTTCGCAGCTTTTTCAGCACTCAAACCGCTCCACATGGAATGGATGATTCTTCGAACAAATCCACCACTAAGTCGAGCCAAGGGCTGGGTTTCAACAACACTCGCTTTTCTAGCAACACCTTCTTTTGTGTTCGTTGTACCATATGCTCAAATTGTCTTCAGCATGGACGGTGAGTAAGATACAACAGGCTGACAATCTTAGAGTCCTGCAACTTCTGCTGGGCAGCGAATGTCTGTGATGCGGCACAGAGTCGAAACCTTCTGGAACCAAAAGTCTTTGAGGCAGTGCCTGAGGAGCACAGGTCTTCAAAAAAATCAAACTATCTTTAAATTTTGGGTGGCCCAAAGTTCATGTCCAGGCTGAGGCGGTCAATTCAAGTGCAAGAAGGATCTTGCAACTGTAGTCAGTAGCCCTTCATTTAAAGGATGTAGGTCGTCTGAGACGTCCCTGGTCTTCCCGTTGCAGGAGAGCCACAAATGCGCCTTGAATCCACAGTGGAGCGTTTTCAGGACTCCATCTTCCCCAAAGCAAATTACGCAGGGCACCCCAAGGGCCACCCCCAAGTGCCCACTCTGCATCTGCTGGGACTGCGGCCGCCTGCACTCGTAAGGACGAATGCCAAAGTTTTCGAACCGGCAGACTCGTTGCAGCTCCTTGCAAAGCGTGATGGATAGCTCCTTAAGTGTTTTTGATACGAACATGTAAAGCTAAGACCTGGGGAAAAAGCATGTTTTAGGAGCAAGAACGCTACTAGGGGCTCCTGGCCATACTACTAGGAGCAAGAAGCTACTAGGAGCAAAGGGCATCGCTACTAGGAGCAAGGACGCTATTAGGTTGGAGTTCCCCAGGTGGCAACTTGGGAAGGCTTTGTCACCTGTGTCCGAAAAACTGTCGGCTGGTTCAAGCTCTGGCTGCACTTCTTCAAGTTCCTCGAACAAATGTCAAGGGTCAAACGTCTCAAAAGCATTTGTTGCCCTTTTTCTGCAAAACCAACAACATGGCAAATTCATATATTGACCAGCTTTGCCTTTGCCTCACCTGTTGATAAAGTTTTGATCCTTCTCTGGGCTCCTTGTTTGACTCTTGTTTGAGCATTTGCATGACATTGTATAAAGTCAATTTCTTCTGTTCAGGAATACGGCCGATCTTTTAGCAATGATAAGAAAACTACCAGAAGGGTAGGATTACTGCTTGTTCCACGACCAAGCTAGCACATGCCCAAATGCTATTGTTGCTTTCTATTTAGTGCTGCTTCAAATGCAACTCAAGTCCACTACTGAAAATGGGATGGAGCAAGGATGACTTTGACGGAATGCAGCTACTTTATGCAACTGCAGTGGGACCGCCGCGGACAAACAGCTCAGGAACATCTGTGATAAAGGCAGTCGCCCACAACAAGGACGATCCCTAGCCAAGTGTTCAGTTTCCCATAAAAATCTAGGAACCAAATCATTATCTATCCTGCGTCCAGTATGTAGTAGTGTCCTAGTGGCTAGTAGCTACCTCTTCCTCTTCTAGCGGCCTACCCCCCCAGGCCAAAAAAAGAAAAGACACGCGTGTAAAAAAAGACACACAGGTCTTGGACTTCACTTTTAGTTCTTCGTCAACCCTTTTGAACCAGGAATGCAACGATATTACGACGAACAATCCAACGATTTCGATTACTCAACTTCCTCCACCCCCTGTCTTGTTCAATTGCTCAAAGTTCGTTGTCACCAGTTGAGTCACGCCAGGCTTCGGTGGAAGCTCCTTTTCAAAACACAAACACAGCGTACTGAGCATCAAACAGCGATCCTGTGTTTTGACAAAGAGATTTCCTGCCTTGGGGAGGGCTGTGGAAGGAGTAAAGCTGCCATCGCATCACCCAGGTGCGAAATCAGAAAGTCATGCCCAAAGATTCGCCTCCGGTCGAACTTACGTGGCTGTCTTTTTTGACGGATTCTTTTTTAATGTGATATGATATGCACTAATTCGCATGGAGTCATGGAGCAGAAAGGAGGCTAGGTGCTCTCTTGGACAGTTGAACAGTTCCTCGACCCTCACAGTTATCAGCCCTGGTTGTAGCCTGTGCAACTTGCACGCAAGCTGGCTCCAAGAAGTGCTTGCGTGGGCATATTCTTCCAAACACCTGCGATGATACGAGCAGCCACCTCAGAACAAGAAACGGCTGTGGACACAGTCGTTTCAACTGAACTGCAGCAAGTCTCTCTAGCTCCACCTCCTCTCAATCTCTCTGCTGCGCATATCAATTGATGTGGTAGCGGATGTACCCTCTGTGTTTGAACACACCGACAGCTGAACGTAATATAACACTCAGCTGCTGATTAAGGACAGCGCGGGCAACCCGGCTTGCTATTTCGCCGGCTGGCCATAGCCGCCGGCCGGCCGGCCATGTAGTAGTACTAGTACTAGTACTAGTACTAGTAGTAGTAGTAGTAGTAGTAGTAGTAGTAGTAGTCGTAGTAGTAGTAGTAGTAGTCGTAGTGGTAGTGGTAGTGGCAGTGGCAGTGGTAGTGGTAGTAGTAGTAGTCGTCGTAGTAGTAGTAGTAGTAGTCGTGGTGGTGGTGGTGGTGGTAGTCGTAGTCGTAGTCGGAGTAGTAGTAGTGGTAGTAGTAGTAGTGGTGGTGGTGGTGGTGGTAGTAGTAGTAGTAGTCGTCGTAGTCGTAGTCGTAGTCGTAGTAGGAGTAGTAGTGATAGTGATAGTGGTAGTGGTAGTGGTAGTGGTAGTGGTAGTGGTAGTGGTAGTGGTAGTAGTGGTAGTGGTAGTAGTAGTAGTAGTAGTAGTAGTAGGAGTAGTAGGAGTAGTAGGAGTAGCAGGAGCAGGAGCAGGAGCAGGAGCAGGAGTAGGAGTAGTAGTAGTAGTAGTAGCCGGCGGGCCGGCCGGCCGGGCGGCCGGCCGGCCGGGCTGTGGTTCTTGGCCGGCCGGCTGGCCGGCCGGCTGGACCATGGATCTTGCCCGGCCAGCCAGCTGGACCGTGGTTCTTGGCCAGCCGGCCGGCCGGCCGGCTGATCGAGAAATAGCGGGCCGCAATAAGCTCGCAATGTGATGAAGCTCCAATTTCGGAGATGTCAACACAGACTCAGACTTCTCCCATGTGGCAGAAAGTTCGGTGAAGCTGGATCTCACTCAGGCTTGTCATTCTGCGGCAATAACTTACGGAAGTCACTTGGGGGATATGCTGTCAGACATTCTCGGTGAACGAATGAACGAACTGCAATATTGGACCTTTGAGGATCTTTGAGGTGATATTAATCAGCTCCAAACCACAACGTGCCAAGGCACACTTGGCTGTGATCTCTGCTTCGTTCTTGATGCAAACACAGCAAAGACCAGGTTTGGGCTCACTGCGCTCGCGACTGTTACGCACTGCATGCTTCGGACGTGGGGCATCCACCTCGAATGGAGATACGGAACGGATTGAACTACTAGTAGCTTCTTGTTACTAGTAGCGATGGCCTCCACCCAATAGCGATGGCCTCTAACCTAGTAGCTTCTTATGAAGAGAGTTCAATTCATTAAACATGTTCATGTCGTGATTTGAAGCGAGTCGCACAAACGGCAGAAATACCACCCCGAAGTTGGTCTACATTATGACATTATGAAGTCTTTGACACATTGTTCCCCCAAAACCCTGGAAGGGGATTGTTGGTTATGTGCGGTGCCTCATGAAGGGTTGTTAAAAATAAAAAAGAGCATGAGGGCTCACAAAAAAGTGTTTTTTGGAACCGGTGGAGGAAGAGACGGTGTTTGACAGTGCGGAGAGCGACCGTGCCAAGAAGGAGCCGAGTTCCGACAGCGAGACGTGGGAACCTCGTGGACGGGTTGGTATGTTTAAGTTTGTATTGTTACTACTAGCGAGGCACTTGTTACTACTAGCGATGCACCTGTTACTAATAGCTTTTTGTTTCTATCAGGGGTGATGGGTGTCCAAGGGGTCATTGCCCTCGCTTGCGGACTTCGTCGCCCCTTTCCTGCGGCTTCACCATGGAGTCGAGCACAAAAAAGGTTTTGTACAATGGAGCATGAAACGAACAACCTGTTCGGTGTTTAGTTATGGAACCGGAAAAAAAACACAAGAAAAGTACGAAACCGAACAGTGCCTGCTGAGGGCGTGTGTTCTGCAAGAAATCATCTAGACAGGGCAGCAGTGCGCGCATCGCAGACATCTCTGGTTGTGAAGGAACCTGGCAAAGCCAATGGGAGAACTTGTCATAAAGGCTGCATAGTAATCCTGTGACCCCTTGCCATCTTGAAGGCAAGAACATCACTCGTGACTCCAAACAACCATGTTAGACCTTGAGTCATTTGCTTAAGTTGTGCAAACATCCATGTCATTCCCTGGCAAACAGTTGAACGACAAACCGAGGTGAAGCTCATGCGGAGCTGCAGCCTGCATCATGTGATACAATGGCTCTAGAACCTGAGCTGCACACACAAGAAAAAGGACTTACTGTCCCCTGGAGAACTTAAGAAACTCTCTCAGCAAACGTGTTACCAGTCCAGGTCGATTGTCCATATCATCCAAGCCTTCTAAGAAAGTCTGGCAGCCTGCGCTGCCGCCACCATTGATTTGAATTACTGTTACTGCAGCTGGGACAAGTTCTCTCCCACCCAACCAGTTCTTTGGAACCCAAAAAACATCAAAAACCATCCAGATCAAAGCAGCATACCAAGCACTCGCATTCCAAGCCTACAGCCTAGGGGCGCTCGTTAGCTGCCCTTGAAAGTGGTCGAGCTCCTTCCAGTCTCGACGGTGCTCAAGCAGCTCGTGCACCAACTTCTCTTCAAGACACCTGGCCACGACATGCCACGACTAACACCCCTTGGCTCAGCTGGGACGCCTCAGGTTCGAACAGCACATGGCTGAAACTAGAAGCTCAAGCGCTTTTTGCTCTTTATGTTTGCACCTCGAGAGTACCATTAAGGTTCCTGTGGAAGGTCTATCCAGGACCCAAGAGTGAAGTCTACATCTCCAGAAGTAAGCACATCATCTATCATGATACATTTCTGGGCTCCCTTGGAAGTTTTTGGGACTGTTCATACAGTATGCTCATCAATAACCCTCCTGAACGCGCCCTGCGCGCTCGCTGTTTGATGCAATACACCCTCCTCACGGTCTGCACAAAGCATCTTGATGAATTGGACACTCAAACGAAGCAACCCTCAACCCCAAATACAGTATCTCGTCTTGCAGGTTCTCGCAAATACTGGAACATGTTTCGGCCATAATGGAGGCTCTTGGCTCTACACACCATAATCTCTGCCTGTCAAGAAGCTTCATCTGGTGACATTGGCTTAAGGCAGGAGGGAGATTCAAGCTGAAATTGGACACAGGCGACTTCTGCACTTGACATGCAAATACCACCTGGGTGGTAGGTTAACTGTGGGAACAGCGTTAGTGATGAGTTGTTGTTGAACCTTGATGCCAAGGCAAGCTATGCATTGGCTAACAAATCTAGATCTGCATCAAAAGGTATGAACGCAGTCATATGCTGTCCGGTTTTGAAGGCACCGTGAAGAACTTGTTGCAAGATCTGGGGGATGGAAGCTCTGGGTTCCTCGGCCGTTGTGTCTAAAGCTGAGAGAGTTGAAAGAAAAAAAGGAGAGAGAGGGGAGAGAGAGAGGGAGATAGTGAGGTGTTTCCAGCAGAGAAGGATGCTAGAAGCGCCCGTGTCCGTTCTCGCAAATGCGATCCAAAAAGAGGCGGGAGCTGGAAGGCATGTAACATCTGAGTGCCACTTGCACGGATTGTATCTGCTGTTGGTTCAGCAACACTTCGCGGGATGTCTCCGGTGCATGTTTGTCGGCCATGGCAGCAAGTTGAGCAAACAAGTGGGTGTGTTTGCAGTTGGGCAACTCCGGTGTGCCTGCCAAGCTTTCCACACCTTCCAAGCATGGCGAGAAACGAAAGCCTTGACAGTCACTGTGTCTTTTGAGACCAGAGGTGACAAGGTGGTTTTCGCCGAGCAAACAAAAACGGCCACATTTACAAGGGAAAGAGTCTGCACTCTTCCTTCAACTAGCCGCAAAAAATGTTTTTCAAGAATCCACCCGTTCCGATGGTGCTGGTTGAACATGTTTGATGATGCTTTATTTATAGTTATAGATGATGGTTGTCTGTGGAAACCCACTGGGTGATGATGTATTATTGAGATTGTGGGTGGCTATGTCCAATCCAAACCGGTTCATGGGCGTATTTGTGGATGCTTTTTTCCCCACATAGTGGTGCCCTGGCTTTAGCAGTTGCAGCAATAGTGGTACGGGCGTATCGTGAAACAACCAGATTTCACATCTTAGGTGCCAATCTCTGCAATGCAGACGGACCGTGTCGGTCGATGGCACACAAAGAAGCATCAATGCTGGCTTGGAAATCGCACTTACAACTTGTGCATTAACTTGGCCATCATCTTCCAAAAACTGCTCGGCATGCGGGAAGATGAGAGTCTTGGTTCCTGGGCGAGCGACCGACCAAGAAAAAACAAAGTGAGGCTATTCAGGGCGCTTTGCTCCCGAAGGTATAGTCACTTTGACCCAGCCTATAGAATTGACACCATGGAGCTATACATAAGGCCGACAATGTCTCAACTCGTCACTGCGCCGCAACGCTATACGCGAGCGCGCGTTGACTGGTCAAAACGCAATAGTGTTGAAACGATCACCCCGACGTCCTCGAACAGCGAATGTGTGCAATTGTTTTCTGCTGGACAGGAGTCTTGAGCCAAATCTCGCTGTTATATGATAACATGTGATACAACCTGCTGCAAGCAGATAGGGTATCTACGGTATCTCTGCACTACACCTGCTTCCCAGCCCTAATAAGCCAAGTTTCTTCTCCAAGCCATTCTGAGCTCCGATTGCCTGCGGCGACATTGTGATCATGGGTGATCTGCAAAGTGGGCAAGTAAGAATGATCTTGGGCTTGGATGATGCAATCATCTCCACCAGGCAGTGCTCGTGGAAAGCGCGGCCACACGGCAACTGCCGAAGCTCTGGCATACACTCGAGGCAAATGGGGCACGCTGGGCAGGCTCCTCCTGCACCAGCTAGAACTCTCGCATGACGAGGCACTCGCAGGGAGTTTGCTAGACAAGTGTTGAGTGGGCAAAAGCTGGCTTGGTGGTAATTGAGTATTGGGCTCAAGACATGATCTATCTACCAATAAATTGAACAATCATTATTTTGTCGAGTTGAGTTGGGATGAAATGGGTATATAATCAGGTGTTGAGCTGGGCAAGTGTCCGGCGAGCTGTGTGATGAAGAAGCTACATGTTAATCCAAGAAGTTGAGATTACAAGCGACCTGCTGCGCAAGGGTGTGTGCCACAGTGGCTCGCTGCGGTCTTGCTGCTTTTTGCATCACTGCGATGATGGGTTTTGGAAGCTTTCTGATTCTCTCTGCGCACTTCCACTGAGGGACGTCTGATGATCTGCTTGTCACAATCCACACTGAAATTGAAGCGTCGGCTTGGGCTGGACTAGGCTGGTACTGGTGTGGGGCCGACAGTCGCATTGGGTGATGAGGCTGATGGCTGTAGTGGCTTTGCCACATTGCGCCGTTCTCTAGCCTTTCACTTACGGATGCAACTAAGAACGCAAACAAATTGTTGGACCACTATCTGGCTTGCGCGTGCACGCCAACGCGTGTTCTATATTGCTTGCTGCACTAAGTTGCTTTTTGTCCCTGCCTGTTCTGTGTCCCTACTTACACCCAGTGGCCTACAGTTTTGAAAGTAAACTTGCTTTGGCGCTTCCAACTTTGGGTTCATATTCAGGTGGCTTCGTGACGATAACCACGAGAGACAGCACCAGGAAAACAGGCGCTAATCCGTGTCCAAGCCAACACCCCAGACTTTTCGTAAACGAATTATCTAGACTCTAGATGTGGACGCTATTGAAATTGTACACTTTTGAGGGATACAAGTGATGATACAAATTCACAAACATATGGATCAGATCTTATGCGAGCAGTTCATCTCTATGCATATCTTTGTACATATCATCTATGTCTTAGTATGTGTTGACCCCCTTGGAATTGTACATTAAAAAACAACATGTGTTAGATTACATTCAACAATGCCTGCAACCTGCCCTTGGTTATTCTCTGTTTTCGTCCAGGTGTAAACTAGTGTGCTGTATCCCGCTCCATTGAATGGACTCTGTTTTTGACCTCTTTAACATTGTAACCTCTTTTTTCAGGGGTCCAACCTATATATCCAACAATGCCTGCAATTACTTTATTTCCTATACATGTTTTTTAAATCGCAGCATGCTACCGTTCATCTCTAGGTCTTATGTTGATCATTTTTTGTTGTTAGTTGATTACACTCTGTTTTTCGACCCCATTCAAACTCTAGATCTGTCGGGGGGGAAGATTCTCCAACAATGCTTGTCCATTTTGTTATTTCCTATGTACTTCTCTTTTACGTCCACCGCATTGTATTGCTAATCTCTACGTCCTCTAGGTCTTATGTCGATAATGCCTTATCGTTAACTCTTGTATATATCATCAAATCCCTGAAAGACAAACACGCGACTCCTTCCAAAAGGTTGGGTCATTTCTCACCGAAACCGTACCGCTTCATGTTCAAATTTGCAAAACCATGCATTTTCCCTGTGATTCTGCATGCTTTCTCCCATCACCACTTCCCATCCAAACACACCCGGATATGCAATTCCATTCTCAAACAAAAAAGCCACACCCTGAGTTAAAGCTATGAGCTGTGTGAACGCGTCCCAACACAATAAGCACCTTCGGTATCCTTCGGTGCGTGTGGAATTGTCAACAGCCTGTGTTTTCTGCAGAACACTGTGAGGCCTGTGCGAGACCTCAAAGGTAAACTCTCAATTGGCCCTTCAGAGCCTCCGCTCAATGCTTCCCCCAAATCTGTCCTTTCATGAGGCCAATGTGTGGCAACGCCCGAACCTGATTCTCACAGATCATCTTCTGCAAATCGTTCAAGCAGCCAAAGCCTAGGCCTTGCTCCTCAGAGATGCCCGAGTCGGTGAACTTAGTGCAGCTTGTTAGCAGCAGGCCACAAGCAAACAGCGACGCCGCAACCACAGCTGCAGCGATAGCTGCAACCACGAGATCCATCATGTGCGGCTCTAATAAAACACCCTGGTGCTATTGAGCCTCGACAAGAACACACCATATTCCTCTTGAATGCGCAGTGGGTTGACACAGGGGCAGGAGGGAAGTTGGAAAGGATGGGAATGGTCCTCCTACATAGAACTTCTAGGTTTGGGTATATGTATATATATATATGCAAAGATATGGTACCCCCCCAGTACCCACCTTGCATTGTTCCTAGTGGTATTTGTAGTATAATTAACTGGTGCTAGTACCTGCCCACAACCCATATATATATATATGGATATGGATGCACACACACACAGTTACACAGTGCATACGTGCACACTTGGCAAGGATGACTTGGCATGAACTGCGATATCTAAATACATCACCATCAGGGTCGTTTTGGCTTGCAATAAGTATGACAGCAGCTATCCACCAAATATATCAATCATCACAAATCCACTCTAGGGCATCGCTACTAGTAACAAGTGCCTTACTAGTAGTAACAAGAAGCTAGTAGAAGCTATAATTAAGTTTTTAATTAGTATTTACTTAGAATCAAATCCTTCGATCCTTCGTGCTGTAAATTTTCCGCAAACTTCTCAGCTCGCAAACTATCTACATGTAACTCCATAATTGCAACAGCACCCAAACCCATGAAAATATTAAAACTTAATTTCCCATCAACACAATTTTCGTTCTATATCTCTATTGCAGGTTCTCTCTTGCCCTTCGTACCGTAACCCTTCACACGTGTGATTGAAATTCTTTATATATGTCCAAATCCTGATACATCTCCTCATCCGCTTGTTTCATTCATCAAGTATATTTTGCTGAAATCTCTGGCTGTGGTGATAGCACACCACAGCCACTCTTTGCTCAATCTGACATGCTTATCCGCCACTTTCTCACGTTGTCTTCATTCTTAACATCCCGTATGGTCATCATCATTCACTTCTAGAACCTTCCATCTGATTTTCACATTGAATCTCCTGAGAGAAAATAAACTATGCAAAAAACTTCAAACACTGCCATATACCAGGTGATAGATCAGGAATCCAAACAACGCCTCGTTGCTCGTTACAATTGTAATTTCTTTCTCATGCAACATGGCCCTTTAATGAAAGAAACCTTGATATTCATGAACTATTGTTATTCAATATGCATTACAAATTCAATAAGCGTTTCTATGGGTCAAAAAGAGAGAGGACGAGAGAGAGAGAGAGAGAGACAGAGAGAGAGAGAGAGAGAGAGACAGAGACAGAGACAGAGAGAGAGAGAGAGAGACAGAGATCTCGGAGTCCACCCTTGTATTCCTTTCCAAAGTCTTTTCAATGATATGGTTGTTGGTTTTCTCCAAGCAATACTGTCCTTTATTTTGCCAAATCTACAGGATTGCTCTCATTCCTCACAAGTATCCTTTAACATTCAGGGACTACAACCGTTTCATCCTTTCTCACAAAAAGGCCCTTGCAAAGAAGTTTCTTCCTGGAGATGTTTGATCCTTGGTCTTCTTCTTCCTTTTATGAGGACTTCTCTGTTGGCAATCGCCTCCTTTATGTAAACTGTTTCTTGAGTAACATGTTTTCCTCTGCAAAGGGTCTTCCTCGGTGCAACATTGAAATTTATCCTTTATGGAAAACACCTCCAGAAACATTCTTTGCCTATAACAGATGCTATAACAAATGGTGAACACCTACAACACGCCACAATGTGGGTACAAGTGGGGGTTGCATATATGGGGACGAGCATAGAATACATACACATATATAATATATATATATATACTGTATATATCAAGATATATCTTTAACTACTATTGGAAGCACATTGGTAGAACTCTTCAATACGCCTTTCAGGTGTTCCGCATTGTTTTGTAGAGGTGTAGTTGCAGTCAAGCCATGAAATGGCAGCATCTCAGTCATTGATATATAAATGATACGGATACCAAACATGCTGCCAGGGATTTCATACAAATCGCATGCTCTAGGAATGCAAGGAAACAACATAATGACATCTCCTGGAGTTCCTGTGAGCGCCTTCACTCAATGGTCTCACACGTTCTCCGTCCGAGAACGATCCTTGTTCAATAGTAGCTAACTAGTAACAAGGGCATTACTACTAGTAGCTTCTAGCTACATTGTTCTTGCCTTGAAGCTTTGAGTGGTGTCTGACACCCCGTCACTGAGGATGACAAGTAGGTTTGACTTCGGGTGCTTTGTCCACAGCGCGGTAAGCCAGAGGAGCCACAAAGGGTGGGCAAAAAAGCAACCGAAGCTTGCGGAGGAAGAACATAAGCAAGTAAGCCCTGGTTTCCTTTGATGTGACGTGTTTGTTGATTCCAATCTGAAGCAAACTGACCAAAAAGGGACATACACACACACACACCCAGACTTGCTCCCACTAAGTTCTGGAGTATCCCTGGGCAAAAGGCTTCATGTCGGGAAGCAGAGTTGGGCTCTTCTTAGAATGTGTGGGAGTCTCCGTAATCCGCAATCCTAACATAAACAACCTCCTGGCTGTTGCCTCATCACTGCCCTGAAGCCAGCACAAAGCTCGCCCACATCCTGGCAATAAATACACAGATCGGAATGGGTGAAAGCACGTCAAAGGGGAGAGACAAACAGCGCATCAACCTCTGTCGAACAAACCAAACACCTCTATATAAGTGGAACATACTTGTGTAAACAAGTAACATACCTATCCATCATGAAAGGCTACAGTCCATGCTTTCTGAATTAGGCATGCAGTGCATCGTTTTCATCTCATTGCAGGACACTTGGTGCTAGAGCAAGCCTATACAAATCCTACGTGCTGAACACATTGGAAAATCACGATCTTTGGGCCAGTGGCACTGCGGCCTAAGCCGGAAGCAAACCGACCCAATAAATCCGACTACCTCATGCCAGTACTCCTTTGCGCCCTGGCTGTGGGGTCTACCAGTCCACTGTTTTCATAGGACATCTTCACATAGCGACAATCCAGCTTCCAAACTCCTGCCTGAGTCTTCTCCAACTTGTGGGGCCTCCAGAGTTTTGAGCTTGGTTGTGTTTGAGACGCGGAACGAAAACATCCATCATGTTGCAGCCCTACGGAACAAATCCCAGGCTGATGGGTTGGTTGGGATGCCGCATGTCCAAGGTTCTGTGCTGGCAGGAGGATCTCCTCCAGCCACGGCTTTGTTGTATCCTGTAGTTTGGTCTTTCAGGCCCAAGTGCTTGTATTATCTTATATTCAGTCCACTGTCCCACCTCAAGCCCTCTCCAACTTATGAATGTGCATGATGCACACTTGCTACTCGACAAATCTTGTCACTGATTGTCACTTGTGCGCAAGGTTTGTGCCTGGAGTGAGCACCTGACCATCTGCATCGGACAGGACTTCTCGGATATGCAACCAGAAGCACATCTTAGTTGTTTGACTCATTGACAAACAGCCAGATTGCCGGTCTGAGAGCGCCAAGAAACTCAGAACCAAGGTCTGATAGGCACTGTGAAACAATCTCTACCAGCACAAGCAATGTATGCGTGAGTATCTCTATTTGTCCCTCTTGAGACTCTCCTTGAGACTCTCAAGATTTTCGGGCCTTGGTCGCAACTTTCTTCTGGGCACCAGAATGTCGTAGTGACCGGGCTTCAAGAGGAGAAAAATCTCCTCGGTGGCATGGGCCCGTTGGGGAGACAACAGTTCCAACAGGTCTTTGGTCTTTGTACCTTCGAGCATGATGTTCTTTGGGTACTCAAAGTCCTTGGGGCAACAAACATGTAACGCATACATGTAGGCAACCTAACGCATTATGCTTGTTTGTTCAAACGTTGTCAAAATAAAGCATTACCATCTTCTTGACACTTGCTATGTCCAGTATCCCTGACGACAAACACACTTGCAACACTGCTACACCACATTACACCACTGTAGTCTCCAAGGGATTGTTCTCGGGTTCCTAGTTTGTTTTGTACTCTTTGCGGAGAGGAGTCCAACCCCTTGGGAGACTGAAATGAGTTCTTTTGTAGAGGGGTAGTATTTGTGTGTGTTTTTGCCCAGTATCGTTTGACTGCCTTTTGTGGGGTTGATGCATCACGACGACAGCACGTACGTACGACGTACGTACGTACGCCTAGGTAGGTAGGCAGGCAGGCAGGCAGGCAGGTAGGCATAGATAGATAGATAGATAGATAGATAGATAGATGGATAGACGTTATCATATGTAGAGGAGTAAGCTCCCCATATATACATCCCTATACCTTCCAGCCACTTGGAAAAACACATGCTCATCATGAGTAAACAAACCTAATCAGGAGAACTCACAAACAGGACGTATGCAAAAGACCTTGAGCCTCTAAATGTTGTGATCCCGCTGGTCACAACATGTTACAATTTGTCAAGACAACTACAGTATAATATGGAGAACCAAATGGGGAAACGCACCACTAGCCTCGTTAAGACTCAAATAACAAGTGGTTTTGGTGTGGTTTCCTCTGCTGCCAAGGTCGTTTTGTCCGATCAAAAATCACGTAACGAGGGTTTTCCGGGAAGCCTGTTGCTGCAGACTTCTGGCCTCATCCATCACGGCTTTGTTAACATTATACAAAGGAAGTGAATCAAGGCCTTCACCACCACAGCTTGCTCTAGCCACATGGCTCTGGATCTAGCCTTAGATCATCAAATACCTCACAATAGCTGACATCTGTGCACCCTTCCTGAAAAATCCACAATCCTGAACTTAGGAGACTCATGCAGAGTTGAAACTCCGAATCTGGGCAACACCCCCCCTCACCCTGGCCATGGCTCTGGGGAACCCCCAACCGTCAGCTCTGCAGCAGTGGGCACGGAGGTGGCACCCACGTAGGGCGGTGGCCCCGGTTTGGCCTATGCAAGGCAGGTAGGCCGTGTTGCATGGCAAACCTCCCGCCGAGGGTGCGAGCGAAAAGGAAGATTTATTGGATGGTCCAACCTTACTTGGCACAAATTCCGAAGAGCATGTGCCAAAATCGTCTGTGTCTTTCACAATTAAACATGTTGACCATCCCCTCTTCGCTCCTGTCCGTAGTCAATAAAGGTACAGCGCGCTGTCTCTCGGTCCACCATGCAAATGCGCACGATGGTCTCCAGAACCCTGGGGCAAACCCACTGTACATGATCTGCAGCATCCTGGGAGTCTCACAAACTCAACTTTCGTCAAGTTTCGACCTTGTTTTCTTCATTATCCTAGAGGCAAGGCCATACCTACGTTTACTCCTTGTATATTCTTGTATGTTACCACATCTCTCTCTCTCTCTCTTTCTCTCTATTTGTCTATATACACATACACATATATATATATATGGACGAGGGACCTCTATGTATAATATATAGCGTATTGATTTTCAATTGTTTCTGGTATTAGCTTGAACTTGAACAACAACAAACAACAACACAAAGTGCATTTTTCGAAAACTTAGACAAACATTGAAAAACAAATTCTCATCATAGACCCACACAGTTTCAGCATTATTCTTTGGCGTCAACTCCTTGAGTTTCAATGTCGGTGGTAACGTCTGTGTTGGGAATGGCATGTAGACAAATTGTCAGAAAATAATGGCTCCTGATTCCTGAGGTTGTCACATGTGTAAGCACGAAGGGATATATATATATATATCATGAGAAAATCCGCAGATCATGCCAAACACGCTGCATCTCTGTCGCATTCACAATCACACGAAAACACACCCGGGCAAGACGGTGAAGAAAGGGAAAATGGCGTGGCCAAGCACGTTATAAGGCCGGGACAAAGCGGTGATGAAGGGCCGACAACGCCGACAGACCCGGACAAGGCCCGGACGAGGCCACAAAACTGTTTGGGGAACAAGGGGAGGACACAAAAGGACAAGCCAGCGCGGCCAGAGGCAGCTAGGAGGACAAGAGGAGGACCAAGATTCACGAGCGCCAGAGGACAACTGCAACGCTCGGCAACTGGATATGCACATCGAGTCTACCAATTTTACTGCGCTGCCCAATTATACAACGCTACTGTACTTCACCTATCCCACAATTGGTACCAAGAGTGTGATATGCTGCACAAGGGGATCGTTATATTGTGATCAAGGTACTTATATATGTATCACGTCTAATTACAGAAGGTCTTTGGAAAGACAAATGCTTTAAGACAAATGCTTTCTTAGCTACCTAAGCTCTCACCATTGCGCACATTGGGCAATATCCTCTTCAGCCACTGTAAACGACCTGCCTTGATGGGACAACTAGCAGTCCCATGTTGATGCAAATCAACAAAAATCAGGTCAAAGAAGTGTCCTTCTGCATGGAGCAAATGTGTTGCTCGCAGTACTCGTCGATGTTCGTTGCCCCAGTTGCAAAGGCCCAGCTCTCCAAGGTCAAGCTGCCATCAATAGAGTCCTTCGCGTGTAGTCGCACGTACTGGGCCACAAGCTGACGTAGGCCTTGGCATTGAGTGAAGATGACGGATCTCGCCGCTGTGGAACTGCAGAAAGGAAGAAGACTTTATACGGCAGGAAGGTGGGCCAAGTACTTTGGTGGTATCTACTATCTACCTCATGCCTTTAATATCGTTTCATCCCCATGTACTAGACATGCTTCAAGTGACAGAGTGGATCCTTCACATAGAAAAAACACATAATATATGTAACATGGCCTGTAGCTTTGAAAAATTCCTCGATGCGAAGCGATCCAAACCCGCATCCATGCGACCACAAAGTCATCGTACTTAATAACAAACAAGATGTTACCCTGCAATTCGAGCTAGAGTGGCAGTAGACAAACGCATAGTCCACATCCTTGCGGTTGAACTCTGCAGTCAAACGCTCCAAAATGCTTTGAACACCAGCATCATCTGTGCATTTTTGCCGTTGAAGCAGCCAAGCCTTCAAGCGGTTTTGGCAAAGTTGGGCCTGCAAACAGCGGCAGTGCAACCGTTGCATGCGTTGCATGCGTCTTCTCATGTCTTCTTCAGTAGCTTCCGTCATTGTCAGTCGTCACCAAATCAACTATCAATACCTTTATGACACAAGCATGCGTCATGAAGTGCCACGAAATGCCACCGTCTGCGTGTGTGTGTGACCTATCGACAGCTTGCTGGAAAACAGGTTGTAAATTCTCATCCAACGTAAAGCAGATTTGCATCCGATGTCTCCTCTTTGCCGTTGCCAAGCTTTTCTAGCAAAGCTTGCAGAGGGCGCTGCAACCCTTGAGCGAAGCAATGTTCAAGCCAAGCGAAGAGAACGGCCCGGTAGTAGCAGTTGCCTGAAATCTCGGACGTCGTCTCGTTCAAAAGCTTGTTGCTGAGACTTGCCGCATCCATATTTTGTTTTTAGTAAATACATTAAACTCTTTAAAGGGCTCTCTGGCTCAAGCAGCACTCCGATCGTGGATTCGATGGAGGAATTGCTTGTCACCCAGACCGATGCAGTAAGGAGTTACCTGTTGCCACCGTTGCTGGCCCACTACACAAACTGTGTACCTTCACCCTGATAGCTGACAATCAATTTCCACTTTCCTTTCCCTCCAGGTTTCTCCAACATCTTTCTGCAGAGCAACCATCTCCACGAATAGGCCGCCATGCTTGAAAGCTGGCAGCTAAGCTTGCGAACTGCTGCTGAAGATTGGCGTTGTGGGGGAACTGCTCCTGGCGAGATATTCATGTTCGGCCTTTCAGATCCGCCTGTGCAAACTCCATTCCAGTCCTTGCCTTTGCCTTGAAAACGGGTGGTCTCGGACAGGATGCAACATTACAAGTACATTGACTGTTTTCGCGTTTTGTAGTACTTCAGCGATCTAGATCAACTTTCAGCTTGTCAAGGCAAATCCGCATCCTGGAGAGTCTCGATGGGAAGCAGCTGCAAAACATTGGCCTGACAGGACTGCATTGAGCGACATTTTGCAAAGCACACGGAGATCTTTTAAGGAGAATGCTTGGTGCCATGCAGGGGGTTCGTGCCTTTCTCGCTTGGTATCATAGCCATCCCACAGTAGTCTATGGGAAATCCACACATCTTCACTAGGAATCTGTCAATATGTTCAACACATTCTCTATATATATTTTTACTCTATTTTCATGCATTGTTTTCTAACAACCCCCCCAAGGACCACCAGCATGGTTGTTCACCTTGTCCACCCCTTCGAACACCTGGACCTGTGCAACACCTGGATACGTGTCCAAGCTTCTCCGATTGATAGTCAAGCAAAACTGAGGCTTGTCCTTTGCTGATGTTATATCAACGGTGGCAACTGGAATAATTCTAAATGAGACACAAACATTGTCGAATTAATGACGCACTGTTGCAATTGTTTGTTGTTTCCTCCCTTTAAAGCCTCCGACCTGTGGACTGTCGAACTCGTCTGGGATCTCCTCTGAGAGCTCCTCCTCCTTTTCTTCTACCCGGAGTCGAACACCGGTGACCTTGCAAGCACATAGTCAAGTGCATTTACAAGCCAACTGAGGGTCATGTTGACTCACTGTCAAATAGACACTTGAGAAGGGGGGACGATAGCCAGCAAGAAAGGGCCGGCCCACAACTACGGTGCAGGAAGCCCCTTTTCTGCAGAGCGCCGGCCTACAACTACGGGCAGCTCGCAGTATTGGATGCTTCTGACTTGGCTCTGGATCCGAACCGCAAGCATTAGAAACAAGAAGCTACTAGGAACAAGTGCATCGCTTCTAGTAACAAGTGCATCCCTACTACTAGTAAGGCACTTGTTACTAGAAGCGATGCACTTGTTCCTAGTAGCTTCTTGTTTCTAATGCTTGCGGTTCGGATCCTCTATCCGTAACATCCCTGCCTAGGTGGTAAACATCGCCGGAGAACCTTCAGGGGTGGCGCCACTTCCCCCCCATAGGCTCCTGGTTTATGAAGGAGTCGTTCGTGGTTGGGGGTTCCTGAATTGGTCACACACTGGCCCCCCCCACATAGATGCGCAAAATGGCCAGGGAAGCTCGATATCACATGGAGCCGGAGACCGCTAGCGTTCATTGTGTCTATATCACAGTTTGGCAACTGTAGTGCCAAGACTGGTCATGATGAAAGTGAGAGCATTCTGGAGTCAACCTGTTCGTGCTTGGGCACCTAGGTGCCAAAAATAGCTCCGTAACGTCGAGAGCACACGGCGAAGTCCGCTACCGTTCGTCCTTAGAATCACTAGACACCTTGTACTCCTGTATGTTTTTCCGTCTTGTGAAGAAGCGAGCATTCTGCAGTCGCTGTTCTTGGTTGGGGGTTCCTTGGTGAATGCCCAAAGTGCCCAACTTTATGAAGTTGCTAGCTCCCTTCGTTTATCGGACAAAGATCACACAGCAATGTCCAGTGATGCCGCAACAACATCGGCTTGCATCTTCTGCATCACCAACTACCTAACGCCTCCACCAAAAACCATTGACCCCACCAGGCTATGATGAATTTGCCCGGTAGGTGTATAGTGCATAGTCAGTGGCAGCGCCAGTGACGTCTGCCAATGTACACCTGAAACCTGTGGTTGGCACTCTCTAAAGCCCCACCTGAACACCGCTCCATGAGATGGACTGCGATGAACGTTGGGCAGGCCATCGTTTCACGGACATCTGTGGAATCTATTATACGGATCTGGGGCATATCAATGCACCTCTGGTCTCTGGATGCATATGGCAATTCTGCAACTTCTACTGCAGCGACCTTAAACAATGGCCAAAGTTTGGTGTTGAATGCACTGAATATGCACTGTTCATGGGTTGCGAAAGCTTAAATTTGGCAAAATATGGCAAAATAAAGGCAGGTCTTATGCCCTTTGGTTCAAGATTTGCCAATGTCTGTAAACTCTCTTGAAATCACAAGCACAATAGCATGGGCCCACTGGGCATGGGACACAGTGCAATTGCGATCCAATCAGCAATTTCGAATCCCTACTAGGGGCTCCTGGCCGTACTACTAGGAGCAAGTAGCTACTAGTAACAAGAAGCCACTCGGGACGCTACTAGGGGCTCCTGGCCGTACTACCTCCAGATTCCAGATTCGGTTCTTTCAGCTACGCTCGCCAATCAGTCTTTGTCGCCGAACTGAGCTGATGAGCCCACGTCGCTGGCTTTCTTGCACAGTGATCCTGTATCACTTGGCATTTGCTAAACTGATAAATATCGAGGATATGAGTATGTCTCAGACTACATCAATGACATCACCTGCAGTTTCTATTTTACTGTTGAACTCTACCAGGTAAGCCACGAACCACACTCATTTACTGTTCTGGAAAACTCTTTCAATCAAGCAAAAGCTAGTGACTGGGTGTCGGCTACGCTGAACTCACAGAAGGCATCGGGACGTCCATGGGCCAATCGATATCCAATACCACTGGACGTCTGGCGAGCCTGGGCATGGAGATTGTGAGCTTTCATCAAAATTCCATCAATCTCCACGACTTACAAACTAGAGCTGTTACTGCGTATAAAGCATGTCACCAATTCCGGCCAATGACAAAAAGTGAGGACAAAAACACAAGTGCTGCTGCCAAGGGAACGCTCTGAGAGCTCTGGGGTTCTCTTTCACAGAGAGGTCGTATCCGTTGATGGCTGTCACAACCTTGCATTCTAAGAACGCAAGCCTGTTTAGAATTTTCAAGGGGCAGCGGCGCAGCTATCTAAAATATTTTTATGCAAAGAAGTCATTGGATAATATCTGAAAATAGCAACATGAGGTTAACAACAACAGCACCACTTCTAAAACCGTTTTGAGACAAACGCGAGGTTACCCACAAACGGTCTTACATTTTGACACACATGTAAGAAGCAAGAACACACCATACATATTAGGAAATGCCCAAGCTGCAGCTTGACCAAGGCTGCCGTAGGACAAGGCAAGACTGCCTTCCTTGGACCCCTATCCTGCAGCTCCCGAACCGTTGTTTTAGCCACACTATATAGCTACCGAAACACCTTCCTTTTGTTCTTCTGTTTGAGGGATTGGCCAAACTAAAAAAATCAATTAGGCTTCCTCGCGTCTTTACGGGTGAAGGACATTGGACGTCAAAACCCATCTCGCAAAGCTTATCTATTTCTCTACGAGAAAGGCAATCTAAAAGCATTTGATTGCATTCATCGTCCTTGTACACGGAATGCGCATTAGTGGGCACACTTGTGGTGAACTATATCATATGAATCATGAATCACATTGAATCACTCCCAGCGTTTGCTCGCCAAGAAGCTCCGCCCACTGGCACCTTGGGAGCCTTCCTTGCCGCCAAGGTCCCATCACGCACCTGTCACAGAAGGGGTCAGGGTTGATGCAAGTTTTCTTTAGTTGTTGTTTGTTGTTGTATGCTTTTTCTGCTCGGTCTGTCTTTCTTAAGACCTTTATAGACTTTAGACCTTTCCTCCTTTCTTTTTTGTTCCGGTTTCTACCTGCCTCCACCTTCTACCTCATCCCACCATCGCCTCGAGGATCCATGGTGGCACATCCCGTGACAAACGGATGCCCAGGAGGCCCTCGTCGCGAAAAGTGTAGCGGACCTTGGGAAAGTCAAATCTATTTGGATGTACTGTACTTCAACTTGAGTCGAGTCCCCCTCAAACAAATGTGCACGCAGGGTTGATGTAGAAACCAAAGTGTGGCATTTCCTTTGAGAGAAACGGCGAACAAAAAAACAATTCCGGACAATTCCATTAACAACTGATCCAAGTGATGGGTGGGTCGAGCTGCGATGCCTTTCTTGGGCGGCTTGCTGAGGTTCTCCTGACGGCGCATTGGTGAGTTCTGTGTGTTTTACTCCTGCGTCGGTCGCTTTTTATTTGTTTTGGTGAGCGAGTCGTAGGGTAGTTGTGTTTTTGAGCAAAACATGCATTTTGAGATCCACTCACTGATCACTTTGACCCTGGCTCATACCACAATGCATATAATGCAAAAATATATATACAATGGATTACGTTTCCTAAAAATCTAGGAACCAAATCATTAGTGCAAGCGCTTCTTCAAGGAAGCTCCCCCTGCCCTCAGGCGGGGAGGGCTTCCTCGAAGAAGCGTGAGCTATCCTGCAGCCTACCTGGAAGCTTACTTAAGCTACTTCTTCCTCTTAAAGCTTCCCCCCCCGCGGTTAAAAAGGAGATCACACATCTTGACTGAAACGGGTGCATGTCCTGCGCTTGTTGCTTCGTCGCAATGTCCTGGCACTGAGTTTTGCCCCTCATTCTCCGGAAGATTGTCCGGAAGAGTGGACTCAGTGTCATTGCAAACTGCATCCACATTAACCTCCAAAACCACGGCATGTCAACAAGAAAGCATTGGTCTTGGTCTACAGATGTCTACGCTATGTTGAGACAACAGCATTGCACTGCATGATAGTAATTGGGGAGTTGAAGACAAGCCGGTACTCCAAGTACCCAAATGGCCCTTTTAGCAATTCAAAGAAACTTGGTGACCGAGTCTCTGTCGGTCGACACCCCTCATCCGTCCGGTTGCCTCTTGTGTCTCCTCCTCTTCATCCTCCTCCTCAAAGAACAATGCGCAAGCACTGCTTGTTTTTGTTGCAACATAATCTAGGAACCAAATTAATGAATAACGATCCTGCGTCCTACCTAGGAGGTTACCTCCTTACTTCGTTAAGTATGCGCCTACTTAACTGAGAAGTAGGGGGCCAGGGCCTTTTAAAAATGATGCACAAGTTTTCCAGGTTGCCAGCACTTATCCCTCTAAAAGCATCATGTCACCAGAACAACGGGCGACCAGTCTTCCTCACAGTTTTCACTCCAAGCAGTTGCTTTCATGGGGCTGGCAGCAAACTTGTGAGGTGGGGATGTCTCAAAAGATGACTCCATGAAATGGGAAAGAAACACATATGACACATTATGATATATCGTGAAAAATGGTATGCCCCATATGCCATCGCGCCTCTCTGGAGACCGGTGACTGCGCAGTGGGACTGGCAGTAGCCTCATCCCGCCTCTCAGGCTCTGTCTCCGTGCGAGCCTGGGGCATCTTGCACATTGCAGTGGGAGCAAATCCGTGATGTTCTTTTTCTTTTTCTTTGTTTCTAATAGCGATGGCCTCCACCCTAGTAGCGATTGGCCTCCAACCTACTAGCTTCTTGCTGCTCTTTCTTGAAGTATTATTTCACTTTGAAGGGTAGGTCTTGGGTAGGTAAGGTGGTTACAAGTAGGACACGAGACTAGAGGTAGCATCTGGGCGCAGTAGTGCGGGTGGCAAACGTTCCCGGAATGCAACGGTTCCTACAGTAGGTATTTAGGGACAGTAACCTTCAGACTGTTTGATTCATTTGTTTCTTTCCGTCCTGCACGCAGGGAATTATCCAACTCCCCGCGTCAAATGCATGCCAGTCATGCAATTCTAAATACATCCACAAGCAATCTGCTTGGCCTTTTTTGCCGATGGAAAGAAGTCTGCGTTGGCATTGCCAAGCCACACCACACTCTCCTCAAAGCCAGCATAGACAAATGCGGTATTCCAAAGGAAAACACACCCGTTGAATTGAGTAACATATTTAGGAATCCTTGCATACCAAAGCAGAATGGACACCCGGCAGTGATTTAAACAAATACATATATAAAAATGGTTGACCCTCGGCAGCTCCTGTTGGACTGATACGAAGTTGAACATGTAGGCTCTACAGAGGGGTGAGCAACACCCATTGCTCCAAGTGCTCTTTAGGCCAGCTCTATTACATGTTTTGGGGTGTTCCCTTTCAATAGGTGCAACAAGCAATGAACCGATCCCCCACATTTCATGTATCCAGGTGGCTCACTATCGGTTTAGGGGCATCAAGTTATCCACATTTTGTCCAAATGTGTGGACAATCATTACAAGCGCGCTTCCACCACCAGAACTAACAAGCTTTCATCTCGCAGAAGAACTTGAACGAATTGTATCATTCTCAAGTCAATGCTCTAACATGGTGTTTCACTTCTGTGCTCATGCCAACGGAATAACACCGAGAGTTAGTTGTAGTAATCGGATGGTTGTTCTTCCGCGTCAATAGGTGTTTTGGAAGAATTATATATATGTATATGTATATAAGATAGTTCCAGTTCCAGTAATTCATTGCAACAAGGCGCATGTCCACAATAATTACTCCTCTGGAATTGAATCCAGAGTTAACTGTTCTTTTTCCATGGAATTAGTGGACGAACTACATCCAAAGTTATTAGTTCTTTCTGACAGGGTGCTTCTCCAGAATGAAGCTCTGGGCAATTGCCTCAAAAAAGTGACTATCGTGTAAATGTGTATCCATCCAGAAAACAACATTCCCAGAATACTTTTTCCCAGACTACTATCCCAGACTTGCGGCCGTGCATGAGGGCTGCAAACGTCACCCCAGGAAAAATAGCCTTCTGGTTGAGTTTGTGGCGTCCTATTCCGGTGTCTGATCTGGATAGCCGTTGGGAGGAGCTAAACCAGGAGCCATTTTCTTTGCAAGTGAGTCAGTGAACACAGGCTTTGCTTTGATATCACCATGGTTTGTTTGAACAACCTTCCTGGTCGAATTTGCGGTCTTTTTCCAGTTGGCAAAATGGTCACTAATCACAGGCTTTGCTTTAATGTCGCCATATCGCCATGGCTTGTTTCCGTGGAAGCATTGCTTGCAGAAGAAAGCTCTTGGAATTGCCGGTTTGGTTTGTTGCGAACTCGTCGGCGTTGGGGGTGGGGACGGTGGCTTCGGACTGTTCCCTTGTAGAACAAAAAGTGATGATATAGGCATAGGTATATTCTGGACTGAGAGAGAGGTTGATGGGAAGAGAGAGCTGCAGAAACATTGGTTGTAGGTAGGTATTATTATATGCCCAAAGAAATTGTGCGCACCTATTTTAGTTGTTTGATCAAGCAAGCGATGTTACAGTGCTTTAACACTTTTGGCACCTTGCTTTCACTTTGCTTGATGCTTCTACCAAGCTGACGGTTTAAATTGCAAACGTATTGTTTGTATATATAAGTGTGGTTTAACACCTGCTGTTAGGGACTAAACAAAGTCCAACCACGTCGGGGAGGCAGTTTAAAATAGAAAAGCAAAGCCTGCAGCTATGACCCGTGATTTCCGAATATGCTTGACCACAACCACCAGATACACAATGTGCCTCAATACTTCGATGCACGCCTTTCCGGAAGGTTTGTCCCAATGAGCTCTGCAAGCCAGTGACGGCACCAACATGGATGTTGGTCTGAAACGTCCACCAGCCTTTGACAAATCTCAGCTGTCCTTCAAGCGCTCCGAGTACTGATGCCATGTGGCAAAGTCGTGTTTCTTCAACGCCTGGGGAGAGAATACCAGTGCTTCCCAAAGCCAAACATGACTCTTAGGGAGTACTTTGCTGCCAAATTGAACAAGATGGCTCATTATAGAAGTGAGCCGCTGGGGAGGGCAACATGCAGCTATGACCCAGGAACCATCATTGCACCGTGTCCATTTCTCTACCAGTTCACAACACTTTTACTCATTAAGCCTATCAAGTCACGAAAAGGTTAAGAAATGAAAGTGTGTAAGACATTGAACACAAAGAAACAGGTTTAGTCGAATGAAACAAGCATGTCGTAGTTTGACCAGAAGTGATGAGACAAATACTATACCGAAGCTTATACCGAAAGGCAAAGTAGCTACAACTCCCACAGTCCTACAGGGGCGTCCAAATGAATGTCGTGGGCATGACAAGTCTTTGCATCGTTACTTCTTGTTACTAGTAGCGTCCTTTGCTCCTAGTAGTACGGCCAGGAGCCCCTAGTAGCGTCCTTGCTCCTAGTAGCGATGCCCTTTGTTCCTAGTAGCAAACATCAAGTGGAGGCCATCGCTGCCATCGCTATCTTGAAGAGGCGAAATACTGCAAAGCAACGAGCAGGATCCCTGCGAAGCCGTGCTCCGAGCCTCCAAAGCTAACTCTCCCAGGGCTGCATCCTGGGCGAAAAGGACTGGAAACGTGGCACAGTGACCTGCTCACCATGGGTTCAAACATGGTTGTCCATGTTGCTTTCGCATGCCTTTGCTTGTCAATGAATGCCGTGATTTCGACTTGTAGCTTGCAACCTTTCCCGGTCAGGGCTGCTCGCTGCGTCTCCTTGGATAGAGCCTTTGGTTCTTTGACCTGGTCTTTGGATGCCTGGCCACAGCTACGAAGGGGATGAATAAAGCTCAATATGGGTCAATATGGATCCATAGGGTGAACCGACATCAATGTCGCATCTCTAAATACACAAGCGACATCAATGCCTGCAGTTCACGTCTGGGGAATGGACACGGCGTCGTGCCTTGCGTGGCGCAAGGTGGGAGAGTTTCTAAAACCGGCCTTCAATGGCGTTCCGTCTCCTATGGCTTTCTCCCAAAGGCCCCTAGTGCAATCAGCCCCT
Organism: Durusdinium trenchii; assembly: GCA_963970005.1. Classification (NCBI taxonomy): domain Eukaryota; class Dinophyceae; order Suessiales; family Symbiodiniaceae; genus Durusdinium; species Durusdinium trenchii. Next base: position 912,929 of record CAXAMN010022273.1, on the reverse strand, counting down.
AGTCAAGAATCCTAATAGGATGCACACTCACTTAAGGAGGCTGCTCCTCTGTGGAGCCACTTCCAATTGGTCAAATCAGCGTATTGTTCAGGAAACTGCAAACAATGTTTCGTCAGGTTGATATGGATTCAGGCCACTCCTCATTCAAAGGAAGCAGTGGAGGGCTAGATATGAATCCAAAGCTATGTTTAGCCCCGGAAGCACTTTCTTGGGAAGAATTTGTAGAAGGCCGTCTTTGGGAACTTGATGAAACTTCCTTATCAAGCTTTTTCCAAATATCCTATTTGAAGCCCGACTCGGCGACGCCTGCGGGAAGCTGTCGGAGGTCCTCCTTTTTCATTGCATCCATTGGGCTGAGCCTCAAATGGATGGACAATCAAAAGAAAGAAGGAGAGTCAGGTACTTTGGAAAAGAGGTGATGATGAGCAAATCATGATAATTAGAGAGATTCCCAAATATCCTTACTCTGGTCACCTAATTCCTCTGCTGATGGATCGAAGCGCTTGAACACAAATTGAATGACCTAAGCACCACTCTTGTCTGCCTCAAGGGACTCAAGTGGCAATGGATCAAGCTTGAACTGAAAGGCTAGACAAAACTAGTAACAGCGATGGTCTCCACCCTAAGAGCGATGGCCTCCACCCTAAGAGCGATGGCCTCCACCCTACGAGCGATGGCCTCCACCCTACTAGCGGTGGCCTCCACCCTAAGAGCTATGGCCTCCACCCTACTAGCAATGGCCTCCACCCTTATAGCAAATATACAATTGGTTGATCTCTCTGTCATCTCTCGTTCCGGATTTTCTGCTTGGTGTTGCGACGACAGCGCGTGTAGCCACTTCCGCTTGGAAGCCACATGGGCGAGACCTGGACGATGCCAGTGGACCCATCAGCTTTATGGACACGACACATGTTGACAGCTGTTTTGATCAATGTATGCAACATGCAATTTGCCACAATGAATGCTTCTACAGTCTACTGTACAGTCTAGATTGAGGAAACTGCACAAAACACGTGTCTATGTGATCTACCTGTGCTAAATGACTTTCGGCACACTAAGTCCCCTAGGGGCAGTACTTAGTGCGTGGCAGTGCATGGTAGTATAAGTTTCTGCACAAAACAAAGACACAAACGCAACCTTCTCAAAAATCAAGCAAACATCCTCGTTGCATGTTGTATCTTCGTGAAGCTCTCCAACCACCCTCAAAGAACTCCCGCGCCTATGCACCTGCAGGCATGTTCTCTGCGAGGAGCCTTTCAAGCGAAAGTCGCTTCCCAGTCGACTCGAGGGCGACAAAACAAGGCGTGCCTTGAAGGGTGGCCGTTGGTAAAACAGGTCAGCGGTCCCGAAGAGGTGGTAACCTGTCAAAACCCGGAGAGGCAAACGCACATTCCTTGCAAACATACTTTGCAAAGCAGTTCCTCTTTTGGGCTGGCTGCTTTTCTTCTCTCTTCACATCCTTCTGCCTTATGGCCTTACGGCCCTAGTCAGAGCCCCGTGCGTGGCTCAATGGCGCAACACAGCTCTGCCAAGGGAGCTGCAGCCACCTCCTGCGACAAACACAGGCACTGTCGATACGCAAAGTTACATAAACGAAAGCGAAAAACAAAGCCCACCGCTGCCACAACATCCCAGTACCATGTACATGCATAGGCCGTTTGCATGCTAAAACAGATTCATATTGAAAACATCCCCTCGGCATCATGTGTGGCGCTCCTGTGCTCCGCGTTTCACATTCAAACCCAAAGCCAGCGCAACGAATAATGTAATCTACTGTGCACCTGCACTCCACCCTCAAATCAAGTTGTCTGACAGCCTGCCATGGGCGCGTTTCTGCCACTTGGCTGGGCTTCGCTTGCTCCTGCTTTTGCAATTTCAGATTTCTCACCAAATCTCTGCACTACCTTGCCTAATCTAGCTCGCGCGGGGTTTGTCAGCTGGGCTGAATGCTAAACCTGCTTTCTGTCAGAGCATGTCCCTGGGATCCAAGCTTTACACAACAAGCTTGCAGCAAAACTGCAGAAGTCGTTCATTCGGATTCTTTCAGTGTCAGCTATGAAACATCCCGAATGACAGCCAAACTCCGCTTCAGGATTCACACCTCCAGCTTCTGATCCAGTCCAGATGGCCAGGCAGTAGTAAGTAGCACATCCACGCCACCTCGATTTGAGTGAGGAAAACGTTCTTGATCCTGGGAAACACACCTTATCTCTGTTGCCCAAACTAAGAAACATACTAATTACGACTAATTGGTGCTGTTGCGGTTGACCTGATTTGTCAACCGTCCCAACTCTGGCATGGATTTGGAACTTCCCATCTAAGCCAACCTTTTCATCATCATCAGAACCTCCCCACGGGTGAAGTGAAGATCCACTCAACCCCACGCTAATCCCTCGGCTACTCATTCATTTCCTCTTTCAGGTCCCGGTTCAAGGCGAGCGTCGTCTCCACTTGTCCTCAGCCACCAGGCACCTGAGCTCAAGGAAGACTCAAGGTCTTGGATTCTTTGGGCGGACAAATTAGCTTGTGTTACAAAAGTCAGAGCTTCTTTATAATCATCATAATGCATCATTGTTTCGCGCCATAAGGAACGACAGAACCACCGAACCACTGCTGTCTCGGCCTCAGCCTCTTCACCGCACGAGCAGTGAAGGCTCCACCCACAAAGTCCACGTCGGGGGTCTCGTACCTGACTGGTGCAGCGTGCTTTTAAAGAACAGGCAGAAAAAAGACCTAATAGCAATCCCAACTGCAGCATTCTTGTTAGGAAGACGCGTTCCACGTCTCTATTGAACCTCCTAAAAATACTTCGGACAGCAATGCTAACTTGTTCCCCACAAGAAGCAGCAAAACTGTTTCCCACGAAAATAGTTTCTTGGCCCTAGTGAACGGTCCAGTTGGAACGAGCGACTTTGCAGCATCGTAGTGGCCCGAGAGGAAAGCAACTCGTAGGCCGCAGATCCTTCAGAAAACATGTCTGGAAGGAATATTAACAGCACACACTCATTTGAGCGGCTTCGAAAACCGCCTACTTTTCTGTATAATAATGCTTTGCTTTCGCAGGGTTTTCGCAGAGCTTTCGCGACCTGCGTTTTGGCTTTTGCGGAAGGTGTCGCGTTACGGGGGGCTTTCGCATTTTCTTTCGCGACGATAAGTTTTCGCTTGAGATTATATATATATATATAGGAAATGCGACTTTCGCGAAAGCTTTCGCAGCACTGGTTCTTATAGGGAGCTTTCGAGGGCTTTCGCAAACCTTTCGCGACCTGTGCTTTGGCTTTTGCGAAGCCTGTGAGTTTTAAGTTTGTACACTGTTCATCATAGAGGATTTCGAAGTTGCTCAGTTGTTTTACTGTCAGCCCTAGGTTCAAAGGCATCCCTGCACTGCAAGACCCAACTGTGGATCCCTTGGCTTTTTCAAGGCCTTTTACAGATTTTATATACATACAAAAAGTAGTTGTGCAACATATACATATATATGTCATATTTATTATATATATATATATTATATAATATACTTTAAAGGTGAACGAACGTCTTTCCCGGGTGCGTAGCTAAGGGTTCCCAATTTCTAGTCTGGCGGTCTTGGGGCCGGACCTGTGTTCGCCTTGTCTGTTTTGCTGGTTGGGGTCTCGTCGCGGTGCGTCGACGGGTCGCTATGTCGGACTCTTTTGGAGTTCTTCTGTTGGATTCGTGTGAAATAGCGTGATGTCGTGATGTCTGGATGGTGTGGAGCAGAAGACTTCCGCAGGTGCAGTGTTTCGTGAAGTCAGTCGCTGTGCCGGGATTGGCGTTCGCAGTGCGGTCCTTCGGAGGTGCTGGATGTCGCTGCCGACTCAAAGCTCAAGTCTCAGTGAGAAAACATTGCGATTTTGGTTGATGTGAGTGTGCTCCCAAAGTGTCGAAATCATTCCAAACAATGTCAGAGTTCCAGGTCTAAAAGAACTATAGTTGTGTAAAGTTTCCTGGAGGGTCCAGTCTGTTTCCACGGTGTCATCTTTCCTTCGCTATATTTAAGTCCTTTTCAGCAGGGTATTTGCTCTACAGTTCATTCTGTCCTTCAGGAATTCCAGCCTTTTTGATTTCTGAACTCCCAAGCCTTGCACTGCGTATATGCTACAAAGACTAAAGTCTGGAGTTCAGCCATTTGTTTTCCGATGTAAAAGTCTGTTAAGAGTGCAGCCTTTTGTCTTTGGACGTTTGCCAGGTATTATCTTCCAAGTGTTTGTTCTCTGATTGATTGTAGGTTCATTCACTTGCCTTGGTCAAGCTGGTCTGAACTAGTTCTACTCATCTTGCCTTTGATGCAAATCTTGCTGTAGTTTTGGCTATCAAAGAGTCCAGCGGACGTGTGGCCGGTTAGTAGGGTTTCTGAGGTATGCAGGCTTTTTGGCTAGCGGCGGCTAGCGCACCTTGCATGGCTGGCAACGAGGCTGCAAAAGAAAGGTTTGGGAAAAACATGCTTCATTCGCCACGGATGGATCACAGATCGGCCCTCTTCTGATGAAGCCATCTTTGTGGTGGAGCCACCGTCCAGATTCAGTTTGGATCTGCTATTTGGGCTTCAACCACCACGAGGCGACAGAAAAGGTCACCACAAAGCCGAAGTCTCCGTTAAGGAAGAGACTATGTGAGGATAGAAACCTTGTTTCGCTCGTGGTAAAACTCCGGAGCTCAGCCTGTTCTAGTGCTTGAAAGTTTGGATTGGGACTTTTCCAGATCTTGATGGACTGAAAGGGTTTTCTGCACGCATGACTTTTTGAGGGAAGTCTCGTAAGAAATGCTCGTGCGAGCTCCAGGGTCAATCAGACTTGGCAACTTTCTAGGTGCTAATGTAGTGCTGGAAGCGGCTTCTGCGAGCCCTGGGCTTGGTACCCAGCAGGTTCTGGGAGATCCGGGCTCAGAAGTGGTAACAAGACTGTACCACAAGAGTGTCCGACAAGATCCCACAAGAGTGTTAAACAATGTTTGGCTGTTTGTTTTCGAGTGCGTGTGTGCATTCGGGTTCGTGAGCTCCATTTTGTTTTCTTCTTACCAGGTCTTACAACATCTATGTGGATCAGTCGTGGTCGAAAAAGAAGTCCGTTTCGTGTGGCCAGTGTGGGACGGTCAATGTCACCCTGTATTGAATTATGAAGGAGGACATTCAAGCGTGTGAGGTGGCATAAAAAACAACAACTTTGTCTTGCAGGATTCTATGGGGAAATGGTTGTCAACTTGGAACTTTTAAGAAGAAGAGCTTTTGTCCTACTGGTGCATACTGTATATTCCAAGACATCGTCTTTCATCTTCTAGGCAATAAACAAAAATCCGTTTATATATCTCAGTTTGTTTGCTAACTGAAGCGGTTGTTTAGGCTAGTTTGGCCAAGCCAGTCATTGTCTGGCGATCTCTGTCAAAGGCCAAGCCACGTTCTCACCCCGTAGCCGCCCAAGAAGTGCAAATGCTCACAGAGTGTACCTCAGCACAACACAGACTACTGCCACCTGTGTGAAATGAACAAAGAAGCGGATTCCCATTCCAAACTTATCCTCTCAAGACTGCAAGCTCCTCTGCATACCCATCTGAGGGTGCCACTTGCAAATGCAAAGACATGGAGATCCAAGCGACACTTTCGTAGTCAGTTGACTGCCCATGGCAAAAACTCTCCAAGATTAAGATGGTTCGCGCAAACACTCGTTTTGGGAATTGGAGGGTGAACGATCTCTCTAGCTACAAAGCAAAAAACAATAAAACTATGCCAAGCTGCAGCCCATGGGGGCTGCCTGTAGCAAAGCAGGGCTGCTGTCGATGAAAAAGGTCCTAAGCGCGAGAAAGAAAATGCTTGGATTCCTCAGAAGGTTTGCGTTGTCTGCTCAAGGTGCGACCAACATGCATTTATTTGGTCGATACATGGCGATACAACTGTAGTACGAGGAACACAAATGGTCTTTCGCGGCATAATCGGGAGGGAAATGAACACACCAGTGAACAAATGTCGACTTGAACTTGTTTTCTGTCAGAGTTCTTTTGTTCCGTGCTTGTTTCACGCGCATAGCATCTGCAATGGACCGAGCAGCCCTGGTTGGTGGGTAAATTCATGGCCTGCTCGGATCATAGGGAGTTCATGGAAAAGGCTTGCGAGAACAGTTCCTGATACGGCCTAAAGCTGAGCCAAACCCAAAGGTCATTCCAAGACACTCCAATGGAGGCTTCTTCTCCCCTAGGAAGTAAGGCGCTCCTGGACATTGAATTCTCAACCAAACAAGAACGTAAACCCAGGCCTTAAAGCCTGTCCCCTCCCAGAAAGACCTCTGTGTAATCCACACGTATGTTTGTTGCACTGACAGTATTTCGATGTATTACCCAATCACACTGTTGAAGCTTATGTCAGAAACTTCACGTTCTCCCTCTTGAGCCGCTGGAAAGGCGGTAGTGTGATCCTAACCTTCCGTTTCGTGTTAACTGTTAACCCTCATACAACGTCGTCAAAATCCTAACCTTCCAGATCAAGTCGTTAGGATACATGATCCGATACATGCCGCCAGTTCACTTCTAAAATTAATTATGAAACACTCCTCGCATTTATCCCACCCATTGGCGGGTTTCCTGTTCCTTCAAGCTGGTCCGGCAGCAAGCGGCCGACGCACAAGAGTGCCTGACGATCTTGAGCAAGATGATCTTGAGCGAGAATGAGAGGTTCCAAGAGCCACCCGCCACTGAACAAGAACTGTTGCGTGTGGGTCAATCGAGGTGGTATCACAGCAACGATCCCGTTTCTTGTTGCCAATGCAGAAAAGGTGAAACTCAATGGCTGCTGAGGCTACTGGCGATCCGCAAATGCCCCAAACCCTCTGGTCGACGCCCACCTCGATACCACCAACTTTGGCTGCTTGGGCCTGAGGCTTTCATTGACATATTGAAATCTGCTACTTGATGCATGAGTCTCTTCTAACCATCTCGACCCTCGCTCAATCTCTACTCTAGGTAGATTAGTTGTTTACAAATAAAATCAAATAAATACAATACAGCGGCAAGAGTGGCATCAGTCTCATGTCTTCTGCTGTTTGAGATCTCGTTCCAGGCGTCTTGGCATTGTCTGCCTAGCGAAAATGGGCTCCATGGAAATGCGGGCCAAGACACCTCTACTGTGGAGAACAGTTTCTCCTGAGCAAAGGGGATTGGTTCATAGATTGCATGGAAACTTATCACTCTTCCCTTCCATCCCGCAGGTCCGAGTGTCTAAATTGCCCTTGGCATCACCAGCCACAAAGAGCTTGTGAGGCCGTGCCTGGACAATCTTGTTGGGACAATTGATTCCTGGGATGATTAATGTGTGAGGGCTGTGCAGGAATCGCTTGCTGAAGTGCCTGGTTCCACTTCAAGCATTGAAACATGTTGAGCCTACATGTCAAACATTCCTTTGATTCCCTTGTGTCAGTGCTTCCGTGTATCCTTGTCAATGAGCTGCAATTCATTTCCATCCAAAACCCGCAAAAGGACAAAAGGGACCCAACCCGTCCCACATCTGTCCATCGTCAATTCACCCCATCTCTCCCTACCGCACCTCTTGGGCCAATTTTTCTGCAACTTTTCGCTTCAAGGCCTTAGCTGAAAATCTGCAATCCAGAAACAATCCCCAACCTACCTCGTCACAGTCTGAAGCTTCAATGACGCTTTGAAATTGGCTGTGAATTCAGCGGAGCTCTTTTCCAGGCAAGTCTTTTAATCGTTGGCTTTTCGTTTTTTCGGTCATGATTGCGATGCCGCCGCACTATCCCGGATTGCTGGACAAGCTGCCGCCTCTTTCTCGGCCTGAAGAGCGGTTCCCACTGTTATGGAACAAATATTTAATGTACCAACAACTGTTTAAGTGTTTGGAGGTAGCGCCATTGAGCAAGTGGATGTGTCGAAAATGGGTGGGGCTCCATTATATATGTTAGCTATTTTTTGTTTATAATTGTATATTGTATACTGCAATCAACCCAGCTTGGCAGCCCAACAGCAGGTACAGTAGCAGTTCAACTGACTGGTTTTTTCAACCACTCCAACGATCTGTTGCCAAAGCTCCGATGCAAACTCAATCTATTTGTCGAATGTAAAGGGCGAACTGGGGAGCACGATCGGGGGAACAAACATATGAGCAGGAACTGCGTACCAGGAAAGCGCGTCAGAACAGAACTTAAGAATGCTTTGCAAGAAGCACACCACAAGTGAAAAAACTGTTGCCGTGTGGAGAAGCGTCCTGCTAGGTTCACACAAGCCAGTGGCATTGCTGCGACCGAATCATGGTGTGTAAAATGAATGCTTTGCAATGGAGGCAGGAGGCAAACCACAAAGAAAGATTGCTTCGTAACGGCGACATGGCACACTACAAGCAAACAAGCTGATGTGGTTGCAGAAACGTCCTGCTAAGTATATACATGGAAGTGCCTACGGCATTGCAGCGCGTCTGACTTTCCTATCGGTGTGCAGAAGGAGGAAAGCCCTCCAACGGAGGCAAAACGAGCTGTTGCCTGCGCAGAGACCTTCCTGCAAGGTACGCACAGTTACCTGTGGCCTTGCCGCGCATACAACATGTTTGGCGCTGCAACGGGAGATTGCATTGCAGTGGCACAAACAAAGAAGCTGTTGCACAGACAAGGCGCCCTGCTAAGTACAGGCAGCTGCCTGTGACAAAGATGCCCTGAAACGTACGGCAACTGCCCATGGCATTGCTGCGCCTAAAAGATCGTAGTTTTATTATGATGTTTTGTGGTGGGTGCGCCGCAGTGGAGGCAAGAGGCACACCACAAGTGCAAAGCTGTCGTGGGCAAAACACGCGCTGCTAGGTACAAGCTTCCTGCGCGAACAACATGTTTGCAGCGGCGACACATAGAGCACGACGACCGAACAAGCGGTTGCAGAAACGTCCTGCTGCGTATAGCTGTTGCACAGAACCAAAAGCGCAAAAGCTGTTGCCGGCACAAACAGCACCCAAGGTTCCGGACAGCGCGCACGGTTCTTTAAACAGGTTGCGCACCACTTCCAGCTGAGACAACGCCCAAGGTTCCAATCAGCACCCAGGGTTCCCGGATAGAATTCCAGCTTTGGGGCGCCGTGGCCAAGCCAAGACAGCACCGAAGGTTCCAGGACAAGCTGTGCACCGCTTCCAGTTCCAGACAATGCAAAGACCTACCCATTCTGTTTCCTTTGCACCCACAGTTGCATACGCATAGATGTAGCAATCGTGCACATACAGATACATGTATATATATATATAGCATAAGTACAATATACAAACAAAGTGCAACCTATCCAGTGCAAATATCAAGGCAGCCAGGTTCCAAGGCGGGACACTAAGCACTGCCACCAAAATCAGTTTCTACGATATCTCCAATATATGTGTTTCTCTGCCCTGGCCCCCCGCACGCAGCACGCAATCCAGTTTCAAGCCCTGTAGTCAAGCCCTGTGAGCAGAGTCCAAAAGTTCCAGACAACTGTAGACTCTAGACTCTAAACAAACTGCACGCTGCTCCCCCGGACAGCACCCAAAGTTCCAGACACCACTTAGGACCTCGGGTTCCACAGAGCGCCCAGGGTTCCAGGAAACTGCACCACAGCATCCAAGGTTCCAGACAGCTGTGGACAATCTGCGCATGACTTCCAGACCAAACAGCACCCACGTTGCAGACGGCACCCAGGGTTCCAGGAAAATCCGGTTTTGGAGCCCTGTGGACCAACTCTGCACCGCTCGCAGCTGCAGAGATTGAAACCCAAGTGCACTCTGCTGTTGGAAATTATGTTTGGAGCGGTTTGGAGAAAAGAACACAACATTCATCGTTCTTTCAAGGAACCTGCCGACCCCACCCCTGTTGCTTGCTCCTGCCTGCTCCTTCTTTTTCTTGTCTTCAGCCTGGCAACGTCGCCGAGGAGCAACCTTTGAAGAACTGAGGCAAATCTCGTAAAGTAGTTTGCCCAAAGCTCATGCAAAGCTCATGCAGTCGACCAAGAATCTTTGTTTCAAAGCGTCAGGGTCTCTCAGGGTCTCAGATTAGAGACTTGATGCTAGGAGGGTGCTGGTCCACTACTTGTATGATTCCGGACTGTCTGGACAGGCTTTCACTCTGTGAAGGGCCAAGGGCCTCCTTCTTGATCCGGTCAAGCTCGGCGTATCCTCTGTGCAGCTTCAATCCCTCTGAGCCGAACAAACATCCTGTAATACGTTCCACTTCAACAATCCGGCACAAAAAACGGATTGTATGAAAAGTTCATGCATCCAACAGCATGCTGCATAGCTTTCAGTTCTTCTTGCAAAGTTGAACTTCTCCAGCTCTGCCCAGCTTGGAAACAACCAAGCGCGTCTCCATTGTCTGCGGCTGAGAGGCGATCCATCATGTAAGCCTTCAGCACTTGGGTGGCGTGCAAATGGAACTGCGTAACAAAAGCGGATAGAATGTGGACAACAACGCAGGTCTTTCAAGAAGGGCCGGCTTGGTTCAATTGCAAATGTTGCGTCGAAGTGTTGGACTGGACACGGTCTCACCTCAGCCTGTTGCACATTCAACCAAATCAAGTACCCCACAACCCCAAATCTTTCTATTTGAGCAAGCGTGTGAGGGATCTCAAAGTCCGAGCATCAAGAACCCACTGAGACTTGCACAACAAATCAATGCCACTGCTCATGTCATGGGTGCCCAGTGCAATACAGTATCTTCCCCTACTACAATCTTCTCAGACTTTTGAAACAATGAAGAATGGAAGACTGGACCTGTCCGCCTGCTGTCAACAGAGGGTCTTCTTGCAGCCAAAGTCTCGTTGTGCTCGCGCTCAGCTGCCCTCTTTCGAGCGCGCTCGCGCGCCTCTTTCCTGAGTCCCACACCACGGGTTTGATCCTTGAGTTTGGAGTTGCACTGAACATGAAATGGGCAACCATCTCAATCTACCAAGCACCCCTATTCTAATGAGAATCATTGGGAGAGCCCTTGAGGCACTCAATTGGACGCTAAGGATCATATGAGCAAATCACTTCTCTCAAACTACAACTAATTGTGGACAGTACGTTGCACCTGCCGTGCCTCGCTTAAATGAGCTGAGAATCATATCATCCGTCATGGTTGAATGGTCTTGGCCTCTGCGAATTTCAACACTATGCTTGAACCCACAAGTGCAATTCCTGTCAAACACAGACGTTGACAATCATGTGCAGCACACTTGGTCTGTGTCTGGGTTTTCAGGGCTTTAAGGGTTCCCCAGTCCCGCACTCTGGGTCTTGAAAAAGAAAAAGAATAAGGCCCCTTCAACAAGGGCGGGATCTCATGTGCGCACCCCGAGGGTGGTGTTGGAAATTACAATCACATCCAACGTGGGGGGCGGGGTTATGAAATGGCAGGCCGCTTTCACACGAACGTCGGTTCAGTCTCCCTCCGTGAGCGGTGCCGCTCAGCGACCATTTTTGTCCGCATCGACCGTCCGAAAATTGCATTATGGGTTGGTTTATGAAATGACTGGTAGGGGCGCAAAACCATATCTATTTCTTTTTTAACCACGTCTCTTGCTTTGACTGCATATCCCGTCTGCCTCCGCCTCCTGGACTTCTCCCCCGCCTTCCTCTCACATCAACTCAACTCACACGTCTACTCCTCACTTTCACTCACTCGCCTTCGCCATCCTTACATTTCCCTGTGCTTTTCTGGCTCTAAAGCGGGTGGGAGGTTTTGCTGACATCTGCTGGCCTCCTGCCCTTGACTTTCCATGCGCTTTGCATCCTCTCTGCCTTCGCGTGCCCTCCTCCTCCCCACCCCCTCCACTCCACTCCACTCCACTCCACTCTCCACTCCACTCCACTTCACTTCACTTCACTCACTCGCTCACTGACTCGCCTCACCTCGCCTCCTCACTCAATCACTCAATCGCTCATGACTCATGACAGTATAATGTGTTTACCATCTTACCTCACATCTCCTCTCATCATCCACATACACTCATCCACCATCATTCCTCTTCCTGCCACTTTTGCCTCAGCTTCTTGTAAGCACAAGAGCTTCACATCTGGTGCTATTCGGTCCTTTAATCATTAATCTCTTCTCTTTTTCATATTATCTTTAAATCACTTCCATTTCAGCCCCCGCCTCAGCCTCTGTGCTGGTCTGGTACCTGACTCAAGCTATGCGCGAGCACCTGAGCGCAGTGCAAACGACATCACACCTACGCTGCCTACAAACGCGCCCATGTTGTGAGGTAGGTTGGCTGTATTCCACTTTGAAGCCTCTTGCTGGCAGCAAGGTGGTTAAAAATGGTTGAAGCAACCTTTGCTGTCCTCCCATCATGTCTCGTTGAAAGGAAACCAAGCCCAGGCTCCTTCAGCACCCAGGATAGCCCAAATGGCAGCCCCATGCCGCGTGCAAAGGTGCCAACTGAGCTAAAGCCTCAAGATCTGTCAACAGGACTTGGCTGGAGTTGAACATGGGGGCGCCCCCGACCTGAAGAAAGGACAAGAAAGGTCAGTAGCTACTCTTGCCCGGTAGAAGCATGTCAACTGAAGCCGCTTGAGGAAGCTTTCAGCAACTCTTGCCAATTTTGCTGCCTGTGTGAGGCAACTTGTTGAAGCCCAATTTAATCCAATTTGCATTGCTCTGGAGCAAAGAAGCTGCGGCAACATTAAACGCTATTTTCTGCCCACCTGCGTTGAAGTTTGTACCAAGAATCAGCCACAGATTGCAAAAAAGAAATACATTGAATCATTGGATCTTGAATGCCAACACCATGCGCGCCAGTGGTGGAAGATAAGGCCCTTTTCCAACGCCTCGCTTCAACTTAGTGATGAGACTGAGTCACCAAGCTATTGAAAACCTTGGACATGTCAAAAGTGCATATAGAATTCAAACCTACTCGGAATTTACAAATTCATCTCACTGGCTCTACAGGTGCATGAGCATATGCTTCTTTATTCTGGTTCTCACTATGCTTTGAGGACTCTTCCTCTCCCTCTTGCAGCAAGCCC
>CAXAMN010022273.1:885643-899958 GCA_963970005.1 Durusdinium trenchii | reverse complement strand
TACTTCAGGCACACTCCATCACTGTGCTCTTGGTCTGCCTGCAACTCGTTGTCTTCCGTCTCGTCGAGAGCAACCTCTTCGTTTGAACCTCAGCTGGCAAAAAAGGTAAAATAGTTTAATAGTGTCTTTCTTTCTAGGTCTTACACACACCTACTTCTACCAGTTGTGGAAGGACTCTCTCTCTCTCTCTTTCTCTGAAAAAGCACCCCGGCCTCGCTCTTGGGAGAGCTTCCTGGCTCGAAGGTGTAGCATCTCTAAACTGCATTCGCCTTCGCATTCATCTCCAAGGGTTTCCGGAACATGTTCACCAAGCACCAATGCTAGAGCTGCTAGAGTGCCCAGGAACACCTTGAATGCCATGACAAATCAAAATTGTGTGCTAAATAGAAAACGCCGTTCCCTCAGAGCCAAACCTGCCAATGTTAATTTTGTTGTGGATGACTTTGGTCGCAGCTCAACAAACGAAAGTGCGCTTCAGTCCTCAGTGCAGTGCATGTTTACAATTTACAAAGTTACAAGAAGTCATAGTGACTTCATACCCATTAGGTTGGAGTAGGTTGGAGGCCATCGCTAGTAGGTTGGAAATGTTCCTTGTTTCCTCGGGTGACTCCAGTGGCTTGGCAAGCTACGAATCTTTGGACTTTTGTTCGCACTGGTCATCGGGAGCCATGGACAGGAGCGCAGCTTCTGCTAACTCATCCACGACTGTCACAGGATTTGCTGTCCCCACAACAGTCGCTGTCACGACATTGACACTCAAAAACAAGACTTGTTTCATGAGCAAAGCCATGTTGCCCTTCATTCATTGATTTTCATTGTTTGAGAAGCCCCTTGTTTGCGCGACCAAGGACATTGGCAAGTCCCAACTCTCCGCGTGCCCTGTGTGACTAAACTCACAGCGAAAATACTCCTCAGCCAAAGCCCGGGTGACAAGCTGAGGCCCACAAATCTGGCAAAAGAGTGGCCGTGAAGAGACAGACCTCTTCCAGCTCATTGCTCAAGTCGGGAATCTGAATTGAACATTTTATCAATAGGGACTTTCAAAACTTAAGCCAGCCTGGTCCAAAATCATTTCACTTGCAATGGAAGGGTCATTGTCTCAAGTGGACAGTTCGCATGCGGTACAGTCACATCTCTGGTGCTTTGCACGCAAAAATTGCGCTGGGATGACTTGAGAGCACAAGAGATTCTAAGAACTGTGACTTTAACAGCCACATAGTCCCACATTTGCATTGAATCTACGAGCATGTGAGAGGGGCCGATCTGCTGCCAAAAGAACACACAAAAAAGGGTGGGATAGGAAATCAAGAATCACAAGTATGAGAGCCCAAGGCAGGAAGAACACGCTTTAGTATTATGTAAATCCAGACCCTACTCCTCTAGACCCACACCAGAACACATGTGTGTATAAAAACATATACAAGTATGTATTTATATTCCTGAGAAAGGAGGGGACGAAAGCCAGCCAGCGTAAAAGATATCAATATGGTCATCGGGGGTGAATCCGACATCCCTGGTGACCTCCCCACCTCTCTTCCTATCTACGCCTATCCTGCGCATGACCCTTTTGCGTCTGGTCAGCAGCATAAAAAAGGGGCACCTGCATTCTGTTCCCTCCCTGTTCTCAATGGGTCACCTATCACGTCCTCCTCCGCTATGCCTGTGTCATCCACATGAACTCCCACCCCATATTGGGCCCTTTTGAGTCTGGCTACTACACCTCTTCACCGTTACAAAAGGGCACCCCCAAGCAATTCCTTGCCGCCTCAATGGTGGCCTCTCCTGCCCTCACAGATCACACAGTGTCTTAAGAGACACACACACACACCTCCCTATCACCCTGGTCGAACACTATTTCAATGCCCACCAGACACGCACATCCTGGAGAAGTTCCAAGCACTTTTCGCGTCCCGCTGTCGCCTCTTTCGTATCATCGACATGAACTCCCATCCGTGGTAGAAGACGGTTTACATTGCCTCCTGAGCCCCACATGATGCTAATGATGCACCATCCGCCGTCAATTACATCACTTGCATCACAACACCCCAAAAACCATACATGTTCACTCCCTAGTTTTTTCGCTCTCCCAAACCAGGCTCTGGGTTCGCCCTCCCAAATTGGCCTCTGTGCGACCACCACCCCCACACCCCCTAATACTCACTTCGTTCGCCCATCCCAACTCCCGCCTAGCCTATATCAAAGGCAACGTGAAGTTCAAAGAACCAAAGCTCTCGCACAGCCAGCTTGAGCGCCACTTCGGGCACTGGTCCTAATCCCCTTTTTCAGGCATGGTCGACACTGGAGGCCGCATGACGCCAAAAACTGGAAGAATCTTTGTGCTCAAAGCACAAATCACACGTCAACAAACGGCCATGCCTGTGTGAGACGTGGTAACTTGCTCGGCGTTTGCCGCTGCAGTTGCCACCAAAACTCGCATTGGAAACACTTGCCATGCACTACTAATGAGTAGCCTCACTACTGCTCAGACAGGATTCCGCGGATTCTTCTTTCAAGAACTGGTGGGAGGAGTGCCTCTCACAGCACATGCCTGGTGATTGATCTGTCTTTGCCTTCAGGTGTCCCAAGATCTTTTGAATGAGGCCTTGAGGGCGCCTACTATACTCACCTACACTGAGGCATGACAGTGTCTGAAGCTACCCCACTCCACATTAATTACTCGTTTTCTTTGCCTCCTTGCCCTCAGTCCTGTGCTAAGCATCGTCTCGGTTTTCCAGGGCTCGCAGCACCTGAAGAATCAGTTGTCCATCGGTCTAAATATTATCGGTCTAAACATTGGTCTAATCATGAAACCATATGAAACCAATCATGCGAAGAAAAGGAAAGCTTCCTGGAAGAACCTAGTCTCGAGGTGAAGAAAAGTAAGGAGATGGCCTCCAACCTACTATCGATTCACAATCCCGATACAGTATATCCCTAGATTCTGTCTCGATAGATTCCTATAGTTTGTCCCTTGAACAATGTCTAGCCGATTGGCCAATATCTGTTGTAAAACGTGGCTAGTCAAAACTAACTACGCAAAGTGCTGAGCCTGTCTAAAATGAGATGAAATGAGGTTAAATGAGGTTACCCCTTTCATGGGACAGTTTGTGGTCCATGGTTTTGCAATGGCCGTATTAAACACACTACCCAAGCATTCGCAGTACCTCATTGCAGCGAACCCTTTCCGAAGTTCGGGAGTAGGCGCAGCAGTGCCAGGGAAAACAGCGCAAAGGAACACATTGCATCAACAGGAAGTGGCAAAGGAATGCTCAGATTGAATTGCCTGTGTTGCTTGGATGTCAGCTGCACCTCCAACAAGGGCTATGCAGAAATGAGGGGCACAATGTGTGTTGATGCAACTTGCGATGCAGCTCACCATTTCGTGACCATGTCATGCTCACTTCATGCCTTTGCACCTGTTACAAGGAGCTTGTCTTCGATCTTTTTAGAAGACCTTGCCAATAGTGAGAGGACACTATTCTTTTCTATTCGTTTGCTTGGCCCGGGCATCATGGTTGGATCTTACATTCTTCCTGCATGAGCCTCACTCTGTGTAAGTCAGCTCATTCTTGCCGATTGAGGTGGCTTTTCTCCAAAGTTCTCACACGGAGGCTGTGCGCGGTCAGCAATGACTCAGCTTGTCTCTTTGGCCACTTCTGCGAATCTTCAAGGCTAAACGTTGGACTTCCAGTCTTCAGCACGCTATGGGTGGCCACGTGGACTGACTTATAGCTGAAAGATTTGCAGAGCGGACGTAGAGATCCCCCCACTAGTAGTGTGGTGCTTTCCGAAGCATATCATCGGACCTCGTATCCGCGTGTCAGGACTTTTGACGAGATCTCGCATCGTATTCGCTCTTCTCAGAAGTCAGAAGTATGTGGTTGGCGATACATACGTCACTGATTTGATAGAACTCCTACAAATGCTTCTTGCATACCATTGTCAATTTGAATACCATACCCAATCTGCATCCGGCATTCATGTACTCTCATCTTGGCCTGTCACATGCAACCTTACCATTCCACCGGAATTGCTGACAGCTTGAGCAAACTGCGGTGTCTCCCCTTGGAACAAATTGAGCTCTGGATAGCCTTCGTCTTGTCGTCTTTTCGGGTCTTCGACAACCCCGGGCACCTGCGGTCGAACTCCTAGATGACCTTCATCATCATCTTGCTGCACTTGGAGCACAGCACCTGTACATGAACCAAGCCTGTTGAAAACAATTTGTTCAAGCATCTCCTGGAAAGGTACTTGTAGAAAGCTCGATGTTTCCTGCGAGTGAGATGGTTTATGAAGAAATGAAACGATCCGCGTACACTAGAAAGACATGTTTCCTTTCTTATACACTAGAAAGAGTGTTTCTAGAACATTGGCTAGACATGTATTTCCTTGGTCAGCAATGTTTAGTCAAGACGTGTCAAAGCATTATCAGTCCTGTGCATGTCAAAATTTCCGAAAAACATAGACTTCAACTTGGATGTCTCAAACTATTGTTGCGGTTGGTCCTTCTAATGCTGTGTCTGGATGTGTTCAAAGTCCAAAGTTGAATGCTAAACAGAAAGGCCTATTCTCACAATTGATTGGAACAAGGCACATATCCCAAACGCATATAGGGCAAACTGTACACATCAAACTTGCACCCACCCTGCTGGCTTGAAAATTCTCCTGCATTGAGGGCAAGTCTACAGTGCTTGGAATCTGGCCGTCGTTCTCGTTGTTCTCATAATCTCTTGCAGAGAACACACCTCAACCAAGCTGGAGCATTATTAAACGCTCCAGTCAGCCTCACACATTTGCCGAACAAGTCAAGGTGGCATCATGAGCCAACAGCCAATTCTTATCATAACAAGTCAACACCTACACTGGGCAGAATGGGCCACCCGGTTGAAGCCATGCCACGCACCAAGGATTCATTGTGCATGACATCGAAGCCTGGACGGTAGATTCGCTGTGCACTTTGAACATCAAACGTGTGGACGAGGAACGTGGCCTCTGATTCACTTGGCTTACCAGCATGGAGGTTCTCAAGACTCAAGAAGTTGCAGTCTACGCAATGTACTGTAGCTCCCAGCTCCCAGTAGCTTGAAACTCAGCAGAGATGTGTGCAAACCCCGCCTAGGCCCCACCTTTTGGACCTTGAACCGGAGCGAGAGAGACCGAGGGAGGAATGGGGAGAGGGATAAGTTGATATAAGTTGGTTCGTGGGTTGAAGGTTTCAGGAACAATTGTAGAATGGTTTATTCAATGTTTCTTCTCAACTTGCCAAACCAAACCGCTTAAAAGGTCGTAACAAGAAACCTGGGTATCATGCACTACGTGCCCACGTACCGGCGGTGACAAAAGCATTGTGTGCTACGTGTGGTTCCCGATCTTTGCGCTCCTTTCTTGTGCCTGCTCTTGATCTATTGGAGCTACCTTGCAGCGAATCAGAAACTCTCACTGTAGAAAGTTGTTCTGGCTGCCAGGCTGCCAGGTAGTTGAACAGCTAGGGCATTTTCATTTTTCATCCTTCCTCTATATCTTGGCCACACGGCAAAGGCACAGATCTTACGCGCTTCCGAAACCACTGAGCCACCCGTGCTGATGGCTGCGCACCACAAGATCAAGGCCATTGCGCACGCAAAAGTCCTGGAGTGATTACTGGCCAAAACCGGATCAGTCACATAACAAGATCAACAAGTGTCCAAAAGACTCGGAGTTTGTTCAGCTATGCAATCATGTAAATACAGATAATTACATGTATGTGCAGCTCCAAGTGTTCCTCTTGACGTGCCACTTTGACCTCCATATGAAACAAAGGGATCAGCTACTGTGAATTTAGAACAAACCCCGGTTGCAAAAGGTGATCAAAACCTGGCTTAAAACAAGATCCCGGTCTCGCTTTGCTGCTCCTGCGTGACATTCCAACCTGAGGGATGTGCTCTGGACAAAGGAATTGCCGTGCTCACCTTTCTCTAAGTGTCCGGGGCTTCGGTAGCAAACCAGATCAAAGTTAATACTGACAGCCACATGCTGGCAGACCGAATCAATGCCAGCCATGCCATAGGCCACATGCAATCAGGCCACCCATCAGACCCCCGCTACTAGCTAGGTCCACTAAATTTACGCCAGCATAGACCCCCTGTGCGCAGGGTCTTGCAGCAGCACCAGCATCCGGCCATACACATCTGGCAGCGGCACCCTTCAGCGGCATCTTCAAAGCACACGCAGGCACCTCTTCCTATACTTGAAATACTTGAAGTAAGAAACCCAAAAACCTCTTGCTATCTGGGAAAACGTATATACAGGAAAAGATAAAAGTTGATAATTCTCAAATCTGCTGGGCCATCCAGCCGAAGCGCACGGCCATTTTACTCCGCTGGGAGTCGTGCCTTGGAACTCAAATGATGTGGAACTCTGAGCAAAAGAACATGTACAAACAATATGAAGAAAACTTATAATGCTTAATGTGTAAAACTCGATACTTTGAAAATGTTTGAGGTATTGAAAGCTGAAGATGAAGTGTTCACTTAATCTTTGCAATTGGCCTGGGTGGGGGCAGTTTGATGTAGGCTTACCATTAGCAGGGTTCCATGATTGAATTAAATAGGTTTCAGTTTCAATGCTTGACTCTTTGCAGAATTCATTGGCTGGAAAAACTCAATTTCATGGTGGAGTGATTTCTTCCATCGTCTGAGGAGGAAAGTTCATCTGTGAACATGCTTGAAAATCTGTTGGCCTTTGGGGACGAATCCACACGCAATATATACATATCTGAATCTGCTGTCCTGGACGCTAAAGTTTCCTGTTGCAATTACTGGTAGCTGTGACTTAAGATTGCTCCACGGGAAGGCATGATAATCCATTACATTATAATCATTGTACCCAACGAGGCAGGACTTTGAATCAAGACCTTCGCCACGATTCAATCTGGGACGATCTCGAAAGCCCTCACCAGCCTTGCCAACTTGGCTGAGTGGTCTGAGCTGGCCCCACACGCCAAAGACGCAGTTGGAGACGCAGTCATCTTCGATGGGGTCCGACCTGGGGAACGAGCTCACAAGTGAGTGAACAAACAAAGTCGTTGAGAACCCCAACCAACAGGTTTACTGTTTGGCGAATGAAAGGTTCATGTGCGGCGAGTTCCCGAAGGTGACTTGATGCCGATCTTCGCTTAAGGCTAAAAAACACTTCCGTGGCTTGCAATGACAACCGACTTGAACATCCCTGCCAGGATACCAAAGGATATTCCACAGCAAGCGGTTTTCAGGAGCCTGCTCAAAGGCGCGGCACAAAAGTGCATTCGAAAGGACCCTGTCAAGCGAACCAAACAAGCCCAGCAGTTCAATTATAGTTATAGATTGATTCAGTTGCTTTGACTTGACTCTTCAACTTGGCCTCCAATACTTCCAAGCGGAGAAGCTTCTAGTAGAAGGAGTCTCCAGACTAACAACCAATGTACTGGCCATTCTGAAGGGTAATTACAGCCAAACAACTCTGCTTCAGCTTCAGCTTCACGGTGAGTTTGAATTTAACTGTCAACATAAACTTGCTGCCCACAACCTTCCATTCTAAGCTTGTCTGGACATTGACCTGGAGGAACAACCTTTACTGATCAGCGGTGTTGTAGAAGATGTTCCAAGCACTGCATCTGATGTTCCGGTCAAACCTGACCTACCAAGTCAAGCCATCGTATCATCATATGCCGAATTTCATCTTTGTCCCGCAGAAAAAGCAATATTGTGTATATATAATCTATATATATATATATGCATGAATGAAGATCAACCCTGCGCAGGAGCCTGCAATTGTTCATGATTGACAGGACGACGTACTCTTCGCAGATCGTCCAATCGCCTCGGGCGCTTGGCACGACCAAGTCCCAATGTGTGGAGAACATCCTGACACACCACTGTTGCTTGTAGCGATGCCTTTGTGAAGATCCCACTAACATCTGATGCCAGGTGAGGCGACCTTCTGGTTCTTTCTTCCACCAACAGGTTTCTGTATCCAAATGTTAAGAAGCTTAGACCAAACCCATTGTCCAATACAATATGACAATTTGTTTCAAGGAATCCGAACCCTGGCAATTTTGACAAATTAGGATCAAAGTGTCTGGATTGAAGCTTCTCAGGCTCTAACCACTTGCCATCCCCAATTCCTCCGTGCCTGGAAATGATTCATCATATTTAACACAAACAACAAAGCGCTCGAGGAGGCCGTCGCTAGTAGGTTGGATGCCATCGCTAGTAACACATTTCCTTCACAGCGGCTGCGCACAGTACCTTCGGTTCAGTCTGCTCCGGTGACATGGAGCCCCTAGTAGCGTCCATGCTCCTAGTAGCGATGCCCTTTGCTCCTAGTAGCGATGCCAGGAGCCCCTAGTAGCTTCTTGTTCCTAGTAGCTTCTTGCTACTAGTAGTACGTCCGGAGATCTGGGGCACAGGCAAAGCCAGGACCCGTCCACCCACCAGGCAGGCCTGATCAGCGAAGTGGGTTTGCCAGGCTACCACCGTTGACTCACACTACAGTTGAAAAGCGACATTAACATTAAACATTAGAGAAAGTGGTGGTAGTGATTTTGGTCCTTGTCCTATCACTACTTGGATGTAGGGGCAGCGTCAAATGATTGAAATGCCAGACCCAAGGCCTTGAGCTGCACTCTTGTAAGTGAGACCTATCACTCCAAAGAAACACATTTCAACGTGACAACATTTACTTTTTGGAGGGCGGCCGCGGGAGAGCTTTGGTAAGAGGACATTTGAAGTGAATATACCCCACTGGTCTGCCAAACCGGCAAATATCTTCAAGAGCAAGTTCGAACCCTGTGCTCTCTAAACACGCCTTCAAGTCTCACAGCATGAAAGTAAGGTCAAACAAGTGATGTGTATATCACAAGTAGCACTACAAATACAGACTTGGCACATGCTGTCCGGCTGTTCTGAGTGTCTGGCAAATGGAAGGCATTGGAAACATGTGGAGATGGCCTGCAGGTGGTCTCTCATTTACCCCGCCTCAAATTCACCACTACAAATAGCATACAGAATAGGGGCAATCACTTGGACTTGCCGGCATAGCTTCACTTCTCCCAAACCTGTACGAATTGTAATATCATTTTAACTTGATTCAACCATGTGTCAAACAAAGACCAAAACTGAAAAGAACATCAGTAGTTTAAGGCGATTTCACTCTGATACCGCTTCTAGAAGCCTATTATGTGTGGATCCTAGCCCGAAACATCACGTATAAAGTCAAAAGCAACCTGCCAATTCCAGGTAAACGTGGGCCCATGGTGCTACTGGGGCGTTACTGCGGCCAGAAAAGATTAGTCTTCATATGGTTTTATTGTAATCTAAACGCACTTGCTGTCTGCATGTCCCTGTCTTTCACTGCATCGGTCAGTCCATGTCATCCTTCAGACAAGAAATGCGTGGGATTGCAACCCAATTGTTCATTCCACACAGCTGACCAAAGCGAGCTCGTCTTTAGCACGCCATGGCCTCCAGAAGAACTGTTTTGAGTTGAGTCTGAGAATGTGCACCAGGATCGAGTTTGGCTTGTAGATGTGTGAAGCTGCAGGAGCCACAGCTCAATCATTGAAGCAACCAGAGCTTTTGTTGCAACCACACAACAAATGTCAACACCCACCCACCCACCCACCCACCGTTGATTCCACAGCTGGTTGGCACGGCAGAGCAGGCTTGCCCGAAGGAATTGTTGTTTGTGCCTAGGGAGCCTTTTACGAAACCCTTTAAATTCCTGTTGGACATGACTTATGGAAGTGCTCCTCCAATGGGGAAAGCAGGTGGTCGCGCGCATGTTTTGGGTAGTTGTATGGGAGTCCAAGTCATTAGGACGATCCTGAGAAATTTAACTTGGCCTGGCCCTGGCTACAATAACATCCTCAAAAATATCTTTAAAACACTCTGGGACAGCTACTTCCGAACATTCGGAACATGCTACGGTTGGCCACACTGCTGCCCTGCAATGAAATACAAAGCGGACACAAAAAACAAGCATCCCCTCGCGTCCGAGGAGTAGCGGTATAGCGAGGAATGGACTGGACACGAGTGACTTCCAAATGTCACACGGAGCAATGCATGAGAGTCCAAGCCCTGCTTGGCATGGTAGAACCGTCCCGGCCTGGTAGACCTGTGGCCCAAGCTCCCCAAAAGCTTCTTGCACCACCTGGCAGCAAACGCTTTTTGGGATTGAATCCTCTCCCAACAAGTCAATTTCACGACATTGCCTGTGCTCGGGTGAAAGTTGCGAGGTCGAAATGTCTGGCTCTCGTGCGGTTTTTGTCAGCGAGATCCCTTTCCTCATCCGCAGGATCTGGACCCAGGCCTTCTGGAAGCCGTACTTGTGGTTCATTGTGGTGTCCTGGATTGATTGGATCGATTCTGCCTGGTATGTCTTCCTCAAATCTTTGTTTTGCTTATGGCAATCATCATATCAACGGCTTTGGCCCAAAGGTTCAAAACTGGTTGGTTGGGCTTCACAGGAACCACATCAGCTTCAGCTTTGCAAAATTATATTCCTTTTATTTAAAACATGCTTCAAAGCTAGCTATGATATAAATACCGTTAAATACCTCGATATCCACAGCTACTCCACTTCCACATCTCAGGCTCCTCATGGTTACCTCTATTC
The DNA here is from genome assembly GCA_963970005.1 of Durusdinium trenchii. Lineage (NCBI taxonomy): Eukaryota > Dinophyceae > Suessiales > Symbiodiniaceae > Durusdinium > Durusdinium trenchii. The sequence continues at coordinate 889,326 of CAXAMN010022273.1, read as the reverse complement.
AGGTAGATGTTCATGGGAAACATCACCTGCAGCATCATCAATTGTTTTTACACGTCGTGAGCTTCACCCCTCCAGTAATGATTGAGGAGGGCGGTGGGTATAGAGGAAAATTAAGCAGGCATCACGCCATTTCGGAGGAATGATGGTCTAATTATCAGTGTTTGCATCAGTACCTAGAAGCTGGAGTATTGTCTGGAATCATGAGCTGATTGTTGGGCTCAATGATGTTCCATGTGTCTACTGCAACGTTGCTCGCTTGCGTCCGCCCAAGGGCCTTGAGGGCGAAGAGCACCACAATGGTCTCTGCCTGGTGCCTTGCAAAGGGCCGCCGGGATGAGCAGAATGGAATCCACAAATGCGTGATCTTCCGACCATGATAAAAGCTTGACACTCACTTCATGTTTGACAAAATTGGACTGGACGAATCTGCATGTTCACTATGAGCACTGGAAGGGGAGAGAACAGGCCACATGATCCTGCGGAGAGTTTGGAGGCTACTCCATCTTCCAGCAAACCCTGAACATTTCCCTACAAAGAGATTAAACCAGCTCAAAGGAACCTGAGGAATGTTTGGTTGAGCCGCCTGTTAACTTCCTCCAACCTCTGAAGCTCCAAAAGAGACTCGCCTGCCACGATCCACAAAGTCTCCGTTGAAAACACACCGGGGGCAATCCGGTGTTCCAGGCCTTGGCAATGAAGTTGATCCCAAAAATCAAGGTTTTGTTGCTAATAGCAAACATTGTTCCTAATAGCTTCTTGCTCCTAGTAGCGAGGCCACTAGTAGCTTATTGTTTCTAATAGCAAACATTGCTCCTAGTAGTAAGGCCAGGAGCCCCTAGTAGCGGCGTTGCTCCTAGTAGCGATGCCCTTTGCTCCTAGCAGCGTCCCAGTAGCACTCTGAGAAATCACAAAATCACTGTTGGATACATTAAGGCCCCGTAGCCGTAGCCTGTTTGGAGACAACACAAACAGCATAACTCACAATGGGCCGGTGGCCCGGTGCCCGGTGGTGATTGGCAACGCAAGGTCATGTTATATATATATATATATATGATAGAGGGACCTTTAGGTACCATTTCGCACTGCATAAGATCCCTGCATATATATATATACTAGGTATATTTAATATAGACTCATACAGATTACCTTGTTGGTAGCCACTAGCATACTTGTGGCAATGAACTCTCCTTTGACGCGGACCCCCCCCTTTGTTTCATGCGGCAATGTTGAATATGGACATGCACAGCTGCAGAAAGTCGAGGAAATGCAGCGAATACGGGCTGCTACGCTGCTAGGAAATCAAGTAAAATAAATCAGAGCATAGATCAACCAGGTGTCGCAGCATTTTGGTACCGTTCTGGTCTTCAGCACATCGGTCGCTCACGACGACTGGAAGTCACCCAAACAATTCAATCGTAACTGAGAATTAACGCAAACGACTGCACAATGACTTGTGACACGATAACGAAAGCGTTTAGACTACCACACAAACTTGCGGATATGTCCACGTCACGCCCCTGCCAGCCCTTCCTAGGGTACTGTAGGGATGGTACGCTACAAAGGAAGCATATGTCACACAAACATGCAGGATACCACATGTGGAGGGCATGACCGGTATAATACACTGCCATAGTCCATAGTCAACATGTGAATTAATGCTGGGATGCCAGCAACACAAAGTGAGAATCTAAGCTAATTGTTCCATGAGAGCGAGTGCAAGTTTTGTTTTAGTCAAAGGCATTTTTTTTGCTTTCTGGTACAAATTATGTCTTTTGGCGAACGGCAAATCGGTTTTGCCAACCGATGCAAGAACCGGACAGTCTAATTACGAACATTCAAACGTTTCCGGCTACCAATCTAGACTCTAGACACAAAGGACATCAGGTTGTCACTCTTCTTGCGTAGGCCTCACAATGTAAAGCCCTGCGTAGGCCTCCCGACAATCCAAAGGAGTGGAACCTTGCAGGTTTTTGCCAATCGGAGTGGAAGGGCTTGCCTTCTCGCCCATGGCAAGATCTAGCATACTGGGCACATACCCAATGAAATACATAGTGTTAATTGATAGTAATTGCTCTAAAATGACACACAGGGGACTGTGGGGTCTGATCCACCGTATGACCGCTGTGAGAGAGGCCTCAAAGATTTATGGTTTGTGCAAGCATCCACGGCATACAGTTCAGAAAGGGCTGTAGTGTAGTGCAACACCCTGCATCATCTGCATCTCTCGTGAATTGCCGGCGGTGATGGTTCAACCAAACTTGGGGCGTCCACCAACAAGGCTGGGTTCCCTCTCTGACCTCTGGGATGAACTGGCTTTTTTCTCATCAACCCACTTTGCAAATGGCTAGCCGCAGCAGCTAGCCATTCACACTCTGACTCTAGAAACCGATTCTGAGGTGGCGACAAAAGGAGCAAATCACGCAGTTGACCGTGGATATCTCCATAAATCTTGCAAGGGACCTCGACCTGACGGCAGCCCAGTCTGGCCTGGAAAGAAGTTTGTGTCATAGGAGTTATATAAATGCCTTTTAGGCTGAGGGTGTCTTTGGTTTGCTCTCTTATTCACACGGAATTTGAAAACTCTCTGCAAAGCCCCCACTCCGAAGCCAAAATCCCTGCATGCCTACAGTAGTGATGTTTGCATTGTCCTTTACAACCTATTTGCAACAACCTCACCAAGACTAATGAGCCTCTATGTCTATGCCCCAAAACCATTGTTTACTCTTATTTACATACCGTGTTTTCTTGCTTGAACTAAGCAAGATCGACCGGACCAGGTGCAAATTTGAAAGATTATATTCAGGGATGTGCAAAGGCGAGCGACTTTCAGCCGCGCAGTTGCTCTATCTCTGAATCTTTCTATCTGCGTCTCCGTCCGTTCTGGGTGTCTTGTTGGTGGAACACCTTCTTCTCAAAAACTCGGCTGGGTTGTGGGAAATATGAACAAGAGTCACTAGAGGCTACACCACCGATCTGACCAATGTCACATCCCTTCGAGCCCTTGGAGAAACACACTCACAACTGTACACTGAGCCTCTGTGAGGGATGGCTGAGCCATCAAGACACGCTGACAGCCCTCGATGAGTTCCAACATGCCTGAGGCAAGCTTGGGTTGGATCAGAACCAGCAGCAAAGCCATATTGCTCGGTGGGTCCAGGTCAAAAAGCAGGTGCACTTCGTGCCTGTCACAGAACTTGTTGTTTGTGACATCTTGTGGCCATCTGGTCATGAAGTTCCCATGTTCTTTAAAAATCTTCCACACAGACACACACACACATACACACTCCAGATTGGTGTACGAAAAGCAACGGCCACCGAGGAAACCTGAGTGAACAAAGTACCTGACTAAACAGGGTGATCTAAAGCTACAAAATTGCTGCCGAAACAACGCAGAAAACAGGTTGAAGATTGAACTTCGCTTAGAATTCCGGACACTCAACGAGATAGAAAGAATCAGCTTAAGGTACCTGAACCATCATGAAACAAACCACGAGACCACAGCAACCAATCAACAGTTGAATCAAAACAAATATGTTTTCACCTCCACGGTGCGTTGTCTTCGTTGGGGATGCACACCAGGAGTCCTGGCCCCTTCTTGTTTACAAGTCCAAAAGCATCCTTTGAGCCCAAGGTGTGCACACTCATGGATATGCGTACTGACTTGATAGCGGTGCCACACGCCG
>CAXAMN010022273.1:875234-885633 GCA_963970005.1 Durusdinium trenchii | reverse complement strand
CCTGGCACCCCCTGCTAAAAGCTCAAATCAATCCGAAGGATCCCTATGATTCCAAGGGTTACACACACACACAGAGTGTGTTTGCAAGATCTATGACTCTATGAGGAAATGTCGTACTTCTCAATCAGAGGGCCAAAACAGGGAGCACCAGGGAGCACCGTCAGGACTCGCGAGCGCTTTGCGACCCGACCCATCTTTCGAACGTACAAGCTCCAAAGCACATGTGGCTTCTATGCGTGCCGACCGAAGCATGGTCCACTAGAAGCCTAATTCAAGTCGGTGCATCAACAAGGCCCCTAACATCCAGGCCCCAAACCCCACCCTCATATATAAACGGATAATTGCAAAATATTACAAAACGTGAGACGATAAACGGTAGAAATATCCATCTTATCCCATGGGAGCCTTAATTAAATGCTGTCCGTGGGGTCTTGAGGCCCTCGCTCTTGGCCGCCTGCTCTGCAGAGTTGACTCCGAGCAATTGAAACCTGAGTCGTTGAGAACTCGAAGAGAGGTCAGAATTGCAACTAGGAGCAAAGGGCATCGCTACTAGGAGCAAGGACGCTATTAGGGGCTCCTGGCATCGCTACTAGTAGCATTCTTGCTACTAGTAACAAGACGCGATCTATTTTCACTGCCAGTGCAATGTGTACCCAGTCTATTTCTCAATGCTGCTCCACTTCAAGAGCTCATCAAGATGCATGTTTCAGTTATTCCTAGTGGCAAGAAAGTCAACTTTGCTTGGTTCCGAACAAGATCCCTTCCCGCTCCCAGTTCTTATCGAGGACGTCCTTTGCAGAAGGGCATCAGGGGACTCGACGCACCCGTTGTCGGCAAAGTGAGTGAAACATCGGAGCTCAAAAGTGGGTGAACAGCCGCCAGCCGCCGCCAGCTATGCAGTTAGCTAGCTGCTAGCTGACCGATCAGCTGTGAGAAATGAATGGTTTGAGGCCAACAAGATTGAAACTGTGGGCAATGAGATGGGATGAAACAAATTAGAGCAAGGTGAGGAAGCTAGTTAGGTGCAAAGACCATGATACAAAGAGTCATTGTAAGACACAGTGAAGATGCAGCAAAATGGTGAACAGGTGCGATGATGTATTGGTATTGAAACAAATAGATAGATGCTAAACTGTAAATGAGTGAAGGAGCCTCCCTTGCCTCAGAAAGAAAGAAACAGGAACAGGAGGAGTTGCGCCACCAAGATCCCAATTCTTGTTGCAAGAGCTACTCCAGCCAGCTTTACTAGCTCTTGCGCTTTGATTCTTCCAAACCAATCGACCTGCGAAGTAAGAATGGCGCGAGGGTCCAATGAGTCCACTCAATCTCTGCTGCCCCTGGGCATGGCCCTGCCCAGGGCCGAGTCCTCTTCATCGGCCACCTCTTTGGCCAGGAGCTGCACTTGCTCAAAGACCTGCACTTGCGTTGTTTGTGGTTGGAGCCTTGTCGAGCAAACTCCGAATCCTGAATCCGAACATTTCTTGGATGTAGACAGGGAAGTCGCACATAACCTTATCACATTTCGTTGCAAGGCCGCAAGGCGCTCTTGGTACTTTAGTGGATACAAAGGTCCCGTTGGTGCATTCTCAAGTCAACACCTGCTGATGGTCGCGGTGTGAAGAATTCAAAAAATATGTTTTAAGCCTATGAGAAAAACACATACAGTATACGATATGACTGTATATATATATATATAGTTGTTTTACAAAAAATTGTGTTTATGGAAAAAAAGGTAGGGTCCCCTTCAAAGGAGCCTTACCTTCCTTTTGTGTCATTCAAAACCATTCATACAGTATAATATACGTATGCAGTGCATGTATACTGTATACGTCTCTCATTTCTTTTAAAGCATGTCTCTGCCACCGAGCACTTATCCCCTCCACTGTCTCTGCAATCCATCCCTCTCAGCACAGCCTTGCTAGCAACCCGCTTGCTTGGAGCCTCCGATGGTCTCTTGACAGGAACAGTGAACAGTGGCACTCAGTGGAATCCGTCCGAGAAGTGTGTGTGTGTGTTAATACCTGTTTCCAAGGTTTTTGTGGCTAGTAAGGTTGCCTGCCGTAGATCTCACTAGCAGGCTGGATGCTACTAGTTGCTCCTGGCCTTGCTACTAGAAGCCAAACCAAAATCAAAAATAGCGCGAGCAAAAAAGAGGCAGGGGGCAGTGACAGAGTTTGTGGAGTCACTGCCAACGAAGACGTCCACATTCTCTGGTGATGCATCGGGAGACGTCCTGATGTGTACCTGCGATGATTTACTCAGTTGAACTGTTGACCAAGCTGTCTAATTCTGTGTTTTTTGCAGTAAGCGGCTAATACACCGAAAGAAATTGTTTCGCACCTTCAACATCCTTCAACTATACGGACTTCTTCGCCTTTCGGTTCGTGCACCTTTCAGTTTCTTCAAGTCAAGGGGGGCTTCATTCTGATCCTAGCCCTTGCGAGCAACCATCTAAGTATCGCCACAGAGTCCCACTGAGGGCTGTGGTGTGATCCCCGTCGCGGGGCGCTGCATGTGCATAGACCCAGATCCTGGGGGATTTCTTCCACCTTGGAACTTCTTTCGATTGCTTCTGGCTTGACTGTTTTGCTCGATACCACTGATATCATGCCGCAGGGCTCACTGAGATTACGATCCAGTCAGGATTTGCACATGCGTCTGAGTATTCACCTGTACAGTTTCCACGGCTAGGTAACCACAGGCTGCTTTTCAGTTGCATGTTCTTGTCATGCTCTTGAGTTCTTTCTCTCTTTCTGTTGCTTTTCGTTTCTTGAGGCCTTTCTTTCTTCAGGTTTCAGGTGTCTTTCAGATGTCTTTCAGACAATGGGTTGCGCCGCCCCAAAATTGGCTATACTTGAATGCCACTGATGGCAATGCCTTCGGGCCCCTCCCTGCCCCAGGCCTCTGTTGCTATCCCACCCGCTATTTAGGGTAACAGAAGGAAATCGCACTCAACACACTTGTGTGTTGGTGCCTTTCCTTCTGTTTCTCCTGCCCTACTCCTAGCTACTCGGGCGGTTTAAGACAAAAGCCCCGCTTGCTAACTACTTTCATTTAACTAAGTGGGCCTCGTCACTATACCTATCTTTCTTTCTTGCCCTCTTCGTGTGCTTTTGTTTTGTTTTCTTTGTCTGTCTTTGTAAGGCTTTTAGGTGACTAGTAATCTTCCGGGGCGCCGATATCGGCGTTATGTGTACAAAGCTGTTGCAAACAATCATTTCACGGAAGGGCTACAGAGCGCCGATTGCGGCATAGTGTGTGTGTGTGTGTGTGTTAACACCTGCTTCCAAGGTTTGTGCCTAGTAAGGTTGCCTGCCGTAGATCTCACTAGAAGGTGGATGCCACTAGTTGCTCCTGGCCTTGCTACTAGGAACCAAACCAAAATCAAAAACAGCGCGAGCAAAAAAGAGGCAGGGGGCAGTGACAGAGTTTGTGGAGTCACTGCCAACGAAGACGTCCACATTCTCTGGTGATGTGTACCTGCGATGATTTACTCAGTTGAACTGTTGACCAAGCTGTCTAATTCTGTGTTTTGTGCAGCAAGCGGCTAATACACCGAAACAAATTGTTAAACACCTTCAACTATACGGACTTCTTCGCCTTTCGGTTCGTGCACCTTTCAGTTTCTTCAAGTCAAAGGGGACTTCATTCTGATCCTAACTCTTGCGAGCAACCATCTAAGTCAATGTGACAGGCTGGAAAATCGCAATGACCTTGACATGGCATGCTCACGTCGTTCAGCCTCCACCGTAGTAGCGATGGCCTCCAACCTAATAGCGATGGCCTCCAACCTAGTGCGATGGCCTCCAACCTAGCAATTTGCTTATCTTCTCAAGACCACTGTTGGGCCCCTCTGTCTGACTCCATGGCCCATACACATACATGTTCTGAATCGTAGACTCTCCTATACATCTGCCCAGCTGCTGTGGAACATGAAAATTCCCTGCAGCATCTTGAAAGAATATCTTGTTTCGACTGGCAAGCCATGTGACCATGGTGGCCTCTTCTTCTAGTGTCACTGACCTGGCCCAATGGATCTTCACAACTTGGGTTGCTCCAGGCGAAAAACTGATAAAACAAAGGTCGGTCCGCTAGTAGCTTCTTGTTCCTAGTAGTAAGGCCACGAGCCCCTAGTAGCGTCCTTGCTGGTAGTAGCGATGCCCTTTGCTCCTAGTAGCGTCCTGGCACAACAAGGATTGTGGTTTTGATGCTGTGAAAATTAAAATGATCACCAGGTCACTAAGAAGGTCACCTATCATGAGAAAGAGCCGACCGCTGCTGTACATTTTTGTCTTTCAAAAAGCGTTTGAAACCTCTTAACTGTTAATTGTTAAAAGGACCGGGCCTCCCTCTCCGGTCATGTAAGACACGCTTGGGCACTTCTTGGACTTGCCTTGGCTTCTTCTTCTCTTGGTGAAAGAGTGAAGTAGAGCTGCACAATGGTCATGTAAAATTCAATTGTGAAGAACATACGCATTACTCATGACTCTGACTCATTGTTCTCAAATTGTTCTGCTTGGAACCCCCGACACTTCCCCAGTCTCATAGTCCAAGAAGTCATACTCACGGTGGATGTAGACCTGGACAACCAAGCCAACACTCACATGCAATCGCTGCGACAAAGCTTTGACGCTTGGTACTGCAAACCATGGGCGAAGTCCGTCTGCAGGGATGCGTGTGCCAGGGCAACTTGGAGTAGAACGTCAGGTTTATATTCCAACCCTTTTCTTGAAACCTGTTCTTACCATCGAAAGCCGTCATCCCCGCTTGCCCAGGTGTTGCCACACCCAAAACTGTGCCGGGCATGCTGAAGGCCCACAGTCCTGACCAGAGTTCCATGAGACCAAGGACAAGACAGAAGATGTACATGAGCAGAACAATACAAATGTGTCCACAAACGTACTGTGTTTTTAATATAATATACAGCGCTTTGTTGAGAAGCTCGAAATTGGCTTATCTCCAGATCTGCTGGTTGAAGGCCCTGCGAATGGCCAAGTGTGTTTACTCGTGTCGGAGCTTGAGTCAAGGTGTCAGACTATCAAAGAACACCTAGAAAAAACTCTGCCGAGGAATAAAATTAATGTATATCAGAACAGGATCCCCACCTTGCAGACGTGCACATCCGAACAAGCTGGGCACACGAAATGCATGTCACCAGGCCTCAAACTAGGATTTCAAAGTACAAATCACAAACGTTTGGAACAAGAAGCTACTAGTAACAAGGGCATCGCTATTAGGAACAAGGAGGTTCCTGGCCTTACTACTAAGGAACAAGAAGATACTAGTAGCAAAAGGCATCGCTACTAGGAACAAGAAGCTACTACGTTTTGGATTGCCCCAGAATGCATGCTGACCCTTCACCAAATGACTACATGAGCGATCAGTGGCTGCACCCAATCTCAATTGAGACACACTCAGTCAAATCTGCAGACAAGTATGCACGCGTGCAATGTGCAAAACCACCAAAAAAAATCCTCATCGTTCAAATTCATTTACCTGACTGAGAGGGGAGGGGACGAAAGCCAGCCTCCGGCTTAGGGGGTGCTCTTAGGGTAGGCTCGGGCAACGACGTGGCGTGCAAGAGGAAGTGATGGGGTACCATCGGGGAAAGAAAAAATTCGTGGTGCGAAGTTGACATCGCAGCCACAGGGAGAGGGGGTAGAAATGGACAGTAGAAGATGTAGGTCTGGGTTAAGGAAAATTTTGAAATGAAAAAGGGCACCGGCGTGTTGCGAACCAGGGAGCAGAGACGGCGGCGGGGGTGCACATGCGAGACAAAGGGTAGGGTAGGTGAGGAGGTCCCCGTATATAGACATCAGTGTGCAAGGTAGAGTGGAAAAAGAGCAGCAGGATGTGGTGAGGTGGATATGGGAGCGACGTGCGGGTGGAAGATGAAGTGATAGGCTAACATTATGTAAAGAGTACACGGTGATAGGAGGTAGAAACAGACGGTAGAAATAAAAGGGGGGGGTGCCTTTTTTCGTTCTGGTTGAGGTGTGCTTTGGAGCTGAAAAAGGGCGCCCTCAAAGATTGCACGTGAGTTCGTCAGCTGCGTGCTGGTAATGAGTGACCAGAGACGGTTGTGGGCGAGGCCATCGGCAGACTTTCGCGAGGACATATGCTCACTTCGTTCGCTCCAACAACTTTACCCGGTGGCTTTCGTGACTAAATATATCGGAATCAAAAGGTATGTCTTTACGCAACATATTACAGAATGTGTAAAAAATATAGAATTCCTTAGAAAAATCTAACGTCAAGTGTAATAAAGGCTCAACACATTGACAACCCGATCAATCCGCATGTAACGAAGAACAAATGTCATATTCTAAGAAAGAAATACAACCTTCATTGAAAATGTGCATCCCCCCAAATTTGGAAACTAGTCAGATCATTTGTGTAATATTTGGAAACCACCCGAGACGTACTAGTCACAGCATTTCTTTTTCGGCCAATCGCTAAAGATGGAGCGACTGCGGGAATCCGGCGACGCAGACGACGCCAAAGCATCACATCCGACGCAACAACGTCCGCGTGAACAAAGATGTCACAGCTTCATTTCCTGCGGACTGATTCGAGTGAACTTAAACCGCCGGAAACGACATGGACTCCGATCGAGTCTGCATGCTGAGGAATGTGAAGGGAAAAGACTTTCCCACAAGTTCCCTCACTTCCCTCAAGAGGAAAAGCAGTCCAGGTAATCGTGGCATGCCGTGGCCGGGAAATGACCGCAAATAGAGTATTGACATCGCAGCCACACTGATAGGGGGTAGAATCAGAAAGTAGAACACATAGCTTCGGGGGGAGGTGCCCTTTTTTTGCCCCGGCTCAGGGGCGTTCCTTGAAAAAGGGCACCCCTAAGGAAGTGAGGGGCGCTTGCCTGCGGCGTGTTGCAAATCAGTGAGCGAGGCTATGGGCAGGCTATGGTGAGGATACACATATGTATATAGGTAGAGTGGACAAAGAGTAGCCGGCTAACATCGGGCAAAGAATACTTTTATAGGCTGAAGTTGGGATCGCAGGCACCCGATAGGAGGTAGAAACAAAAGGTAGGATTAAAAAAGGGGGGGTGTCCTTTTTCGTCCAGTTCCAAGAGTGTTTTGGAGATAAAAAAGGGCACCCCTCAAAATCCTCAAATATATTGTATGAGTTGGCTTGCTGCGTGGAGCACAAATGGTTTTGGGAAGCCTATGGGCGAGGCTATCGGCAGGCTTTCGTGAGGATACATATATGTATATAGGTAGAGTGGACAAAGAGGAGCCGGAAGTGGTGAACTGGATATGGCCGTCATTCGAGATAGAGTGGAAATAGACAGTAGAATACATAGGTTTGTGACGGGGTGCCCTTTTTCGTCTTGATGTCGGGGCGTTGTGGAGATGAAAAAGGGCGCCCCTCTAGTCCGGGGAAGGTTTGGCACGGCGTGCTGGTCTATGCTTCAAGTGAGTTGACGGCGGGCTTTCGTGATTAGATACTCCCCATATGGAGTGCCCGCTTGAGTCCACCAACTAGACCTTGCCACGGGGCACCCCTAAGCAGTTCTCTTTCCTGCTCTCAAGTATACGGTGACTTCTAGCCAGCTTTTCACGTCCCAACTCCCACCCCTAGTAAAAACAGTTTACATGGCCTCCTGAGTCCCTCATGATGCACTACTGGCCGTCAATTACATCACCGGCATCACAACACCCCCAAAAACCACTCATGTTCACTACCAAGTGGCCAGCCTCTTTTTGTCGCTCTCCCCAACCAGGCTCTGGGTTCACCTCTCCGGAAGTGACCACCCACGCGACCACCCCCCACACACCCCCTTTACTCACTTCGTTCGCTCAAGAACCTCAAGCCCAGCCTATCGGCTGGCTTTCGTGATATAACATCTCCAGTTCACAATAGCTCCGAGGCACAGGATGTCTTCTCCACAGCGAGTGCAGTCCTCCAGTGCAGAAACATGGGAATCACAAGTGGGCTTCTAAAGCTTCTCCACATGGTATGTTTTGAGAGTTTTGATCTCACACGGTCACCAGTTCAATTGCTGTGTATGTCTGTTCTTGTTTCTGAGTTGGTGTCAATCGCTTTCTATGAGAGTTTCTAGGCGGGATTTGCCCAAATGCTGAGTTTGATGTACAAAAACGATCAAAATTTAGCATTGCGTCAAAGCGACAGCAATTGGGCATGGCGGAACATCTAGCATCACCTAAAAACATCTGCTCTTACGTCTAAAACTGTAACTCTTGGGCACTGCCCTGTTCGCCTTGGCGGAGCTGCACATGAGGAAGGTCTGATAACGAGGCAAGCGTGCATAGCGATGCAGTGGTCTGCCTAAACTGGGCGCGCATTCAAGACGTTTTTGCTGATGGCCCACTGTATTTCATATTACTCGTTCATCATATATTCAACTGACTAGTTTCATCTATAAATATTATAAATATATAATATATACAGTATACAGTATACATGTGTTTCAACATCTTTTGATCATGTTCAACGCTCACCGATTCTTGGTCTTATCTGGAGCAGGAACCTATAAACATGAAGGCCATCACACGAGCACACAAACACCGTGTTCGTGTAGTACTGCTAGCCCAAGCTCCAACTCGCCAGCTTGAGGCTTGGAGGTCAAGTGATGGGGCATTGATAGTCGTTGATACAACGGACGTGATGCCTTTACCCCTCTCAAGGTTGATTCCCTCGACTTGTCTGAAGATCCACACCGCACTGGCACAAAGCTCGCGAGGAGGCTGCATTCACAACATCACCATCCTCAACACGCCTGTGATGTGAACAGGACGCTGCGATTTGGAGGGCTGAAGCTACTAGGAACAAGTGCATCGCTTCTAATAACAAGTGCCTTACTAGTAGTAACAAGAAGCTAGTAGAAACAATAAGTATATATATATACATATATACATTTAAAAAAAAAACACAATCACATCGATGCAGTACTGCCTAAAGGATCTACTGCGTTTGATGGAAGAGATCTGTGGGATTCATTGCGGAGGGTCGTTCGTGATCAGGTGCTGCAGGAATTCTTCCTTTGGAACTCCTGTTCTTAAGATCATGTAGCAACTCTTCCTTTCGGAGATCCTGTCTAAGGTGTCACCTTGACCAGTTTGGTCAGACTCCCCTGCCAGATTCTTTTGCAGGCCACGCTGTGTTGGATAGATAAAATGTTGTGCAACAACAGCATAGAAAGGATCAAGAAATTGACCAAAGTCCTCGACTCATTTGTTTGAGCATATTGAGGATGTTGGGCAGCTATCTTCAAGTTTGCAGCTTCTTGAGTTAAGTTTCCCTAAACATCTAGGAATCAAATCATTAGTGCGAGCGCTTCTTCAAGGAAGCTTCCCCCGCCGCCTTTAAGGCGGTGGGGGGAGCTACCTTTGTTGCTTCTACTAGCTACCTACTAGCTACCTACTAGCTACCTACTAGCCACTACCTACCTCCACCACAGCAGCGACCTACCCCCCCAAAAAAAAGACTCAGTTGCATTTTCAGACTCCACACCCTATGACCATGGCCTGGATGCTTCATCCCACTCGGGCTCGTCCTCCAGAATGTCCTTGCCACAAGAGAATCACCCCAGCCATTCATCTTCTCAAGACATTAAACAAATAAAAAATGAAATGACGTGTGCACCAAAATATAAAGTTGCACTTCAAAGCCTTGAGCAAAAGCTGGACATAACCCAACTCTACAATCCTGGTATAACTCACAGGCCGGCATGGTCAGATCTTGAGTACGAACACCGGAGGACTAGCAGTTCTTCAACAAGAGGAGATGGCTGGGGTGAGATGGACATGGTTGTAGACCCGAAGTGCATTGCAAATTCCTCCCTCAACGAAGTGCTGGGTGCACCGGGTTGGGAAACTGCTGTGTATCTCAGGTTAAGTAGGAAGCTTGAGCCAAACTGAACTGGCAGACTGGCAAGGCTGCTCAAGTTTTGATCCAATCTCCTTGGCAAATGTTGTTTTAATCAAAAAACATTGTGCAGTACATGACTGCAGTACATGTACATGCTCATTATCCCGCAGCTTTCGAAGCTCTGTATGCATGTCAAATGACGTGTTCTGCTTCCATCCTAAGAACAAAACTCGGCTTGATTGGTTGCCACCTTTTTCCTTCTTGCGCCGTCAATCTGAGAAATGTGCGAAAAACATATTCCGACCAGCTAACCTCTCAGATAGCTTGAAGATTTCATGGCTTGGCCCCGCTCGTATCCACGAGGCGACCTTTTCGCTCAAACCATCCTTCTGCTATATCGCTCCACTCCTGGCACTTGTGGTACAGGATTCAATGGTGAGTATATAAGGAGCTTAAGACATCCTTGACATGACTCATTTCGCTTGAAGCCATGAAAGGGTCATCCCCCCTACCTGACCTATGTGGAACATTTCTTCTGAATTGCCAA
>CAXAMN010022273.1:824856-852697 GCA_963970005.1 Durusdinium trenchii | reverse complement strand
GTCCCTCTTCACTTGGTTCCTTTTCATCGGCAACCACACACACACACACCTTTGTCTGTCTTGTCCTTCTCATTTTCATCTGTCCCTTTTGCGTGCACATGCGCCTACCTCCTTTCCGGGCAGGATGGAGGTCACACATGCCTCCCTTCGGGGAGGCGTGTGTGGAATCATAGGGAACCTTAAGGTTTGGAACAGGGGGACTGCCTGGCTTGTAACAGTGGCAGTCCAACGAAGAGGCTGTTACAAGTCACTGATATGGATTCTGGACGCAGAATCCACGTACCTGCTTGGTTGTGGTGTTGACAAGCTTTTACTCCAATCTTCACGTAAAGGGCTAATGAGTTCTGCAGATGTGCACGCTACGTCGTCACCTTGTCGTTCGCTCGATCGGTGTTTTCTTTTGGAGCTGCTGGCCACCTGCAACCTTCGGGACCTCCGCTAGATGGACCTCTACTTCCTTCTAGGTCTCCTTACCTGTACCCTTAGGAATTGGAACCCTAGGCCGGCGTGTGGCACCGCTGTCAAGTCAGTACGCATATCCATGAGTGTGTGGCCCTTGAAGTCACAGGGGTCCAATCAGATTGCGCTGATCTTGCTTTTAGTTTTAGCAGGGAATCGGATTGCGCTGATTTTGCTTTTAGCTTTAGCAGGGGAGCGGTCGGCATTCTTGAAGTCACCACTCAACGAAGACACTTCAAGTTTGCTGTGATAGGCAATCTGGACGCAGACTCCACGTACCTGCGAGAAGATGATGAACACACTGACTCTAGTGGTCCGCCCTGGCTCAGGCTGTTTGCAGGTCTTCTCAGGTTGCGGTAAAGCGCTAATGCATCTGCACTGTCGCGTGATCGTTGGAGCTTTTGGTTTTGATGGCCTTTGAACATTGATGGACCTCCACTTCTTTTCAGGTTTTCTTCACCTGTACCCTTAGGAAATGGTTACCTAGGCCGGCGTGTGGCAACCGCTTTCAGTTCCGTACGCAAAATCATAAGTGTGTCTGGCTTCATGCCAGCCCAGGGTGACCCCGCAGAGTGGCCTGTCTGGAGCCGTTGAACGGGCGTTTGTCTTTATCTCCCCTGCCTGGAGATGTACGTGCCCAGAGCGGGCGGGGTAGGCTTACGCCAAAGTTATTTGCCAAGACTTGCTGAAGTATTGAATTCCAAGCTGGCTCGCGCCTTTACGTGACCGTAGCGGTCAAAGCTGCCAGCCATTTTGGCACGGCGTACGTGGCCGCAGCGGCCGAAGCTTGTTCAAGACTCGCTGGAGTCTGCCGGAGCCTTAGAGTGATGAACTCCAAGCGCCTCCGCCTCATCGGGTACATCCACGAATTTTCACGTGAGGGAACCCCTTTTCCTTACCGTCCCCTGCATACTATTGCACCTCCTCTACATGATGATGCTATTGGACAACTCAGACTTCCGCTGACGGCCTACCAGACATTTCGTGAGACTCACCGTTTCTCGTAGGTCTTTTTCCATCCCACCCTCGTCCGGAGCTTGGAAAATGAATGCCTCGCTTCGGGGAGGCGTGTGTGTGTGTGTGTGCCCCTTGAAGTCACAGGGATCCAGTCGGATTGTGCTGATCTTGCTTTTAGTTTTAGCAGGGAATCGGATTGCGCTGATTTTGCTTTTAGCTTTAGCAGGGGAGCGGGGGGCATTCTTGAAGTCACCGCTCAACGAAGACACTTCAAGTTTGCTGTGATATGCAATCTGGACGCAGATTGCACGCACCTGCGAGAAGATGATGAACACACTGACTCTAGTGGTCCGCCCTGGCTCAGGCTGTTTGCAGGTCTTCTCAGGTTGCGGTAAAGTGCTAATGCATCTGCAGTCATGCACGAACGTAGTCACCCTGTCGCGTGCTCGTTGGAGCTTTTGGTTTTGATGGCCTTTGAACATTGATGGACCTCCACTTCTTTTCAGGTTTTCTTCACCTGTACCCTTAGGAAATGGTTACCTAGGCCGGCGTGTGGCAACCGCTTTCAGTTCCGTACGCAAAATCATAAGTGTGTGTGTGTGTGTGTGTGAGGCCCTTGGACTCAAAAGGGACCGTTCGGTCTTTTTGCAGGGGCGTGCAGCATCTTACTGCACGCAACAAAGCTATGATCACAAATGGGAAGGGATCAAGGACGCTTGATCCTGTACCTGCTTGACAACACACCGACACATCAGTTCGACATAAAGCGCTAATGCGCTCGGCAGACTCGCAGCTTTGCCCGCTTTCAGAATTTGTGGATTCTTGGCGTCTCTCATGGAGGTTTTCATGAAGGTCAAAAGTAACGCAAATTCCCCCCCCAACCAACCATGGTAATGTCATTGGCATGAACGTCTTCTGGCGCCTATGGCTCACTCATATGTGAAAATACATTGAAGAATACCACTGTGGCAGGTTTTCACATATCAGCCACAGGCGCCAGAAGACGTCATGGGCAACAGGCCAGTGTTCTTCCCCGCCTTCCCCGATGTCACCAGCTTCTCCCAAAGCTCATCCGCACGCTTGGCATCGCAGCGCCCAGCCGCGCAGTCCAGCAATGCACCCAGGAGGACAGAGGTCAGGTGGTGGTCGGTGGCCAGCATCTGATCCACCTCCTCGAACTCCTGGTATTTCCTAAGTTCAGAAGCCGGGAAAATGGAAAGCCTCAAATGTTGAAGAAAGCCCGGAACTCTTGAGTTACAGTATGTGGAAGGCAGCATTGCTGATGGCAGAAGGTCTTTTCTCATAGAAAGCAGTAGATTCAACATTCTATGACTTTGGAAGGCTACTGGGTAACCCTATGTAAGTCGTACGTTGAAACGCTCGACGCTGATATCTGTAGACTCCCTCCGAGGACCGTCAAGCAGGCTACAGACGCTTAACAAAATTCAAAACACACTGGTGTCAAATCCATGGTTTCCCCACAGGAGGCCAGGTGGTGAGCAGGATTGTGATAAATGTCTGCTGTCATGGTCCACCTAGGATCTAACGATACCGAAGCAAGTGTCAAGGTCTGAGCAAATGCCATGGAAGTTCCGGAGCAAAGCCTTTCATGTCTATGTGCATGGCCTTTCTTCAGCTTCCAAATCGAATCAGGAATCAGAAACGCTACTGGTATGGAACCGAACCTCACCAAACTATGTAAACGTTCAAAAGGAATCAGAAAAAGCAGGAACTCAACCGGTGGGAATCGCTGTTGAAAGCAATTGCTACACCTAATGGAGCGGGGCATGAGTCATGACAGGGGCAGAGCCAGGGCGACCGAGGCCAGAATCGAGAACCCATGAGATCAAGGGCAAGCTCCGTTTTCAACCCATCTCAAAACCTGCCTGAGTCTGACTTTGCACCAGTGGCTCTCTCTTTTCTTCTGGGCACCTGCCTTTTGCTCACAGGGTGTCCAAGCAAAACCGACAGGTCTAGCCGGTCTAGCGTCTGGGAAAGGCCCTTCCCTTCTTCCCTCCGGTCAATTCAGAAAATGACTTCTTTCCTGAGCATCTCCAGCATCGTGATGAATGCTGAGAAATTGATCTCCCCCTTCTTCAGTCCTGTTCCGAGTTTCGCACCGTTTGCCTCATGGAACGACGCAAAGTCGGTTTGGAACGAAGCTTGCGATGTACATGGTTTCTTTGGGATACTGTTGAACAGTATGTTTGCACTTCCTATGCGGTAATCCCACCTACTAACAAACCCACGCTTCCCAATCCACCCTTCGCACCTGCATCCTGAGTCTGAGCCCAGATCATCCGGCCCCACTGCTCTGCTGCTGGGCAGTCCAGCTCGGTGCACAGCTTCAGTCCACTGGTGAGCACCACTGGGTTTGTGAGGACCGCTGCCTCTGCGTCAATCAACGTACACGTTCACTACGTAGTAACAAGAAGCTGCTAGGGGCTCCTGGCCTTACTACTAGGAGCAAGGAAGCAACTAGTATGTTACACTGTGCTTGAATTATCTGGGAAATTGCTGCTGGGGTTTGTATGCGTGTCTGTGAACACGCACAAGCGAGGGCTAACCATATCAGCTGGGGGGCAAACGGAGAGCCCGTAGAGCTGTGCCCAAAGAAGCTCTCTCTATGTCTGGATATCAGGGCTGATCATCCGTACCTAGTACAATTTGTGGCATTCCCCAGCTACACTCCACACAAGACTATTGGTGGCTGTTTGAGGTCCAGTCAGATCGTCTTGCTGTAAAGCTAAAGACTCCACCGATGTCCACCGCCTTTGCTGCTGTCCTGTCTTGTGGTCAATGAGTCAATGAGTCAATATATATATATAAAGACATATATTTTGTTTTGCGTAATTTGGAGCTGAATCTATATTTTTGCTACATGCAGGCACCTCTGCATGCCTCACAAACACCAAGGACTACTACGGCCACCAGAACCCCTGTAGATTACATGCGGTACTTCTCGTATTCTAACGCTCACATCAATCTCTATTTCTGTGCGTCTTCCTGATGTGCGTGTAATTCTTCTGTCTTGCACATTGGATAAAGAAACATTTCCAGCAAGCACTGCCTGGCACTGCGTGGGTGAGTTTTGTCCAAGATTCACACGTACTCGCTTTTATATCTGTCAACAAGTATTATCAAGTTCCATTAGCCTCAACCCCCCCACAGCAAGATGCAACACCCTCCAGTCGTCCTATGTCATCCTTACTTCTTGTTATATAAATCTCATACGGTGCCTCCAGCCAAATCTCTTGAGCCATCCGCAGAGCCGGCTCCTTTCGTTCCTCTCGGACGTCGCAAAGGCCATTCTTCCTGCAGATCATGGTTAAAACCGGAAGAGCGGACCCACAAACATATATACTGGGCCTGACGAAGCCCAGTGTATGCACTCCCAAGAATACATCGGCTTGTATCACATCTGTGGAGGTCTCCGGAAGAACACCGCTTGAATCACCGTCACATGTGAGCGCTCGTGTGCTTTTCCAATCACGGATTAAGTCCTTCCGTTCTGCACACGCACTCACTCACTTAAAACGTTTGCAATCGACATCGAAACAGCTCGCGGCTTTCGCGACAAGGCCTGAGACACCAAGCCAGAGCCGTTAGGGCAATTGAGGCAGCAACGGCATCCAATCTCGCCATTCCCTTCTGAAGGTTACGAACTTCAATGAAGGTCTCCCACCAACACCTGACAAAACAAATCAAAAGTTCCGGCAATGCCTGCAACCAAGGACACGATTGACACGCAGTTGTACCAAAAATCCTGCACCACCTGGGATAAACAATCACCTACAATACCTTACAATGCTAATCCACCCACCAAAAAGTACGACAATGTGTTGATTGTAGTGCACCACAGCCACAGCAGTAGCTAAGCCATTTCTGAGGGGAAAGAAACAAAGCCGAACATCTTTGGTTCAGAACATCAACAAATAGAACTGGTGAAAGTAGCCCTGGCTTTGGGGATCAAGTTCCAGTGCCGGTGGATGCTGATCAATTTCTTGATTTGGGGATATCATTTGATTTTACGAACCAGCGCGACATCCCTAAATGATGTCCTGTTGGCCAAGCCACATGTTGCCGCAGACTTGCATCGCTGCACTGTAGAGGCTAATCTCGGTGACACCACGCTCGACCCTTGGCATTGTCGATTCACAACGGATGCTCTATGCATCATAGCAAAAGAAGCCCATGAGATGTCCAAAAACGTCAAGAGTGCTCTGGTAAGCCTGCTTTGCTTGCAAGAAGCGCTTTGTTGACCTGTTGAAGCAGGTATTTTTTGCTCCTGCACTCAATGGCCGAGGTCATGGAATCTGGCCACCAAGGCCCAGCAAGGCTGAAGATAGTGACTACTATAACTAACTTGGATCGTATAGTCATCGTGCATGAACCTTGTACAAACTAAAGTACCAGTACTCTAAATTAAAACATCCAGCCGGCTCATGATCAAAGAATCTCTCAAATATGTTGGCGAAGTGGAGTTCACAAGGAAGGCAACCAAGGCAAGGCTAACTGTCAATCCCATGTTGCCCAAAGCGTCTGCTTCTCCTGCAGTTCTTGAATGCTTTTCGGAGCCAGCCATAGCGATCCGAGCGCTGGGCCTGCATGAACGGGGTATCCTAGTAGCATCCTTGCTCCTAGTAGTAAGGCCAGGAGCCCCTAGTAGCGTCCTAGCTACTAGCTACCTGGATCACCTTTGGATAAAGCCATTGTGAGAACAAATCACTACAAACAGACCTGACTATCACAATAGTCATGAGCGCCCGAGCAAGTTGCGGACTGCCGATATGACATAGGGCCACTTATTAAATTGGATAATCAAGTGAGCTGTTGCAGTAACCTGGTTCGTTGCACTGTGGCACGTGTGCTTTATTTACTGTAGGTCATTGTCCCCTTTGCTCGCCAGAATGCTCCTTCATTTCTTAGGGTGGTCGGTGATCGTGCTGAGTGGGTGGCTCAACTTACTCGGCCTTGTTGTCCTCCGTCGGAACACACGGCGACGCCAGGAATTTCAGGTTTCCACCTTTCAGCCAGCTGAAGAGAGCCCTTTCAATTTCTCTTGGGCATCGACATCCAGAGCAAGCAACTTTCAATTGAAGACATCACAACAATCCTCCACATATGAAGGTGAACGGAGGTGGTACTTTGAAAGCACAAGCCTCCTGGCCTTACTACTAGGAACAAGTGCATTGGGTTCAACCCCTTTGGCTCCACATAGCTCCCTCAAATGACCCAATCTTGATGCAAGGTGCCTCTCCCTGTGTTCCCGGCGTAATGCTCCTCGCCCGCACGGTTCTGTGGGTTGTCCAGGCCCAAACATCAGAAGGAAACGTGCATTGTAGAAATGGTTTTCAGAGGGCACGACTGTTCACGAAGCAGGAAACACAAAAACTTGAAACTGAAAACTTAAACAGTAACAAGGGCATTGCTACTAGTAACAAGATGTTACTATAGTAACAAGGTGTCAAGGTGCATCACTACTAGCATATAACAAGAAGCTACTTATTTGCTAACTAGTAGTAGTGCACGTGTTACAATCTCAACTAAAACAATCTGAGCTAAAAAAGAAAGAAAATAAAGAACATTGTTACTAGTAGCGAGCTATATGATGCTCCTTGGGTCGATGCAGCATACGCATCCGCCGAGCCGTCGGAACTTGCTGAGGCTTCGTGTGGCTGCGGCGTACCAGCAACGCGAGCGCCACCAACCGTAGCGGCTCCCAACCACAGGCATGACGAGGATTCAGCCCTTGTGAGATCCAACAAATTCCGTTACAAATCGCGTTGTGTTGTGAAAGGCCTCGACCTCCTCCCTTTTGTTCGAAGACGGCCCAAGGCGCCCAGGGCGCCGCCCAGCGTGCCGTGGGGGTTGCCCGACATGGCTCCATGCGAGGAGTTCAGTCAGGGCGTGCGTTTTCAATTTGAACTTGCTGACTTGCATGATCCGGATGGACATCGCGCCCATCGCACCATCGAATCTGTTACGAATCGGTGTTTTTTGGCTACTCCCACTGTGGAAATTGCTTGAGAATGAAGGAACACTCCTTTCCGATCTTTCCCACCAATCTTCATGCCAGCTCGCCACTTCGGTTTGCTGGAAGGACTTATGATCAAGGTCGGATCCTTTTTTCTATGTACTGCAACTTACTTGTGCCTCTTGAATTCTTGCGCTAACTGCACACATTGGAGGAAATTCGAACACCATACAAAGTTCTAATTTGTATCTAAAACGGCCTGCAGCCTTGAAGGACACGAGCGAAGGACAAGTCCAGAAGCAAACTCTCTGGCGAACAATAGCTTGTTAGGAAAAAAAGAAACAAGATGACGGAACCTGCTGAACCTGCCCAGGTCCCCAACCGCGGCCGCCAGCAACACCAAAGCCAAAGGTGAACGCCTCCTGAGACAGCAAAAGGAAGCGTCATTCCTGGTGTCTTTTCTGTTTTGTCTTTAGACCTAGCCTGTAGATATTTCTTTGTTCCGTCCTTCTTCTATTTGACCTGTGACTTTCTGTTGTGTTCACTAATTATGTAATGACGAGTTTTGTGGATGCAGCAAACATCTTGATACTTTGAGTCTGCGGTCTTCTGCGAACAGCTACAAACCTTTGTTCCAAGGCATGCTATGGCCCCCCGCGCCATGTTCGGACGTCACAAGCGTAGCAGCCGACTGAAAACTGCAACAAAAAGGCTGCAGCAGGTAAAGCAAATTAAAGCAATGCTGCAAATCCCTCGATTGCTCAATGACTCGCAAGAAGCACAACACCTATGCTTGGACTTGTCGATGCTGGCACTGCAACATCATAACATCGGGCTGGCATGTTGAGAGTGGAAAGTCAATTGATCTCAGATCTCCACAGCAAACGCCTTCAAACAATATGTGATTTAGTGTGCTTCCGAAGACTGTGAAGTACGGGGACCCCTGACAAATCGCAGCATTCAGGTCTGTTGAGACAGGGAGAACCAAACAACCAAACACTGCAACGCCCTGACGCACTATACGTCTTTGCTTTGGCCTCTTTTGGCCCCTCTCGCAACACCCTTCAGAGTGCAGCTCATTCAGGCCCAGCAGCCACCTCGGTCAGCGGGCGTGTCACATTGCATGGCGTTTCTGTTCACATTATGGCTAGTCAGCCTGGTCAGCTTTCCGAACCACCAACCCTACAAGCCCAGCTCAACAGTCACAACTCTATGTGGTTTTGTCTCAACTCTTTGTTTTGCATACTGTAAGTTCTCATCCTGGTGTCTCAAGGCGGCCAGTTGGTTGACCCTTTGGCTGAAATGTGCTGAAATGATTCCAAGCATAAATTTATCTCTTGGGATGGACTTGCAGCATATCCCCTCTGAGAATGGTTCAAGCTGCAGCTTCCTGAACAGCGCTTGCTGAGGCAACAACTGCACGCTTGGTCACCTGAAAGTAACACAAGCGTGTTGCAAATCGGAGTGAGTAGTGTGTCTGATGGCTTTCAAAAAGCATCAGAATTGGTTTGTGTATCTTTGAAGATTTGTTCGGTGCCTCGCTACTAGTAACAAGGGCATTACTACTAGTAGCTAGAAATCTAGAAGCTACTAGGGGCTCCTGGCCTTACTACTAGGAACAAGAAGCTACTAGTAACAAGAGCATTACTACTAGTAGCTAGAAGCTACTAGTAACTACAAATCCTTTCTAACACCGCTCTGTACCTCCGCTCCTTGAGGGTTCAATCGACCCAAGCCTTGCCTGAGGCCACTCGATGGCCCCAGCTGGTTGGAGTTTCATCAGCTCCTCATTTCTGTGGTTTCCGGATTCTACGATTCTACAAACAACTCTTTCTTTCATGTGGGTCTCAAAACGGATGTAGTAAATTGAAATGTTGCACTTATAATCTGCAGCAAACCTTAAAGCATTGTCAAGTGAAATACTTGAAGGGAAACTGATTGGAGGGAGGAGCTTGGCATATGACATATGATCTATTTTGGTCACTTTGGTGCCACTTTGGCCTCACTTGCATTAACCTCGTCTTCCCTGACTCCCTCTCCTCAGGTGGTTCTGGTGGCACCTCTGGCAGCGGTGCACTCGGATCGAAGTCCTCGTCCTCAATGCCGAACTCATGGACAGCCGATCGATGTTCGACATAATATGCTATATTCTACATATGTAATGTATGCATACATATATATGTGCTGTATATGTTTATAAGTGTATATATATATATATTGTTAATCTTTCCCTAAGATCTTGTGAGAAAACACTCTTCCTCAACCTACCGGCGACCTCGCCTTTTCTCCTAATGTCGTTGCCTTCCCACCCACCCTTCTCGTGGGTTTGAACAAGAGCACGAACAGCGAGACCGTCCGAACCAAACTAGTGAGTTTGACACAGCTTAAAATCTTCTTTTCTCGTAGAAAACGGTCTCGCCCGTCCAAGGAAAAGTCGTCCTCCGATGTGCATTCGTTCCTGTCCAGAAGTCTCTCTCTCCTGTACCCCCTTCACGAAAAGTGTCCCGGTAGGCCTCTAGCTTTATAAGATCTACAGGACAGTCCACGGACCCCACAGGAGTAAACAATTGAAACCTTGGAACTACGTGCACTCGGATGATCTCCCCTCTAGCTCCTTTACGCCAAAAATCTCGTGCATGCTTGTACTTGCCGTCTTCATTCATTGTCATAGCTACATCTTCTTCAGATGGGTCTTTTTCATGTCGGTATTGTTTCACCCACTTGAGTCTCTCCCTGGCACTAAGTCTTTCCTTCAACAAAAAGGTCTCGTCTCTCAATGCGTAACGTCCTGTTCGAAGACACTCTCTCAGAACACTACTGTCCATAGTTTTCGTGAGACAGTCTGCTAACATAGCCTGGGAACTGACCCATCTTACCACAGCGTTGTTCCGGAGCCTCTCTCTTATGAGTAAGCACTCAATCGTCGTTCGATGTTCGGAGCACTGTGGGATTGCTGTACGCGTCAAAAGATCAAAGGCCGATTTGCAGTCCGTTACAAGAGCACCAGGATTCCTCTCTGCCAGCAGTTTCTCTGGTTCTTTCCAGTTGCAATCCGGATCTAACAATGTCGACCACAGCACTCTCAACCACAAAAGACGATCTGCGGAATTGCTCAAAGCTGCAGCTTCGGCTCCTAAAGTACTTCGCACCACTCTTGGAATTTTCTTTGAGTACCAAGCGACTGGAGCAACAACAGCCTTTTCGTTCTTCAACAACTCCGGTGTGGTCACAAAAATAATCGTTCCTTGATGGGCGGTAGTATGCTTGGCACAAGAGAAGGATGCATCGGAGAAGGCACAGTAGGTCACATATATTTAGAGCTATTGGAAGGACCATCAAAGAAACTCTGTTCTGCTTGGCCTCTGCAAGAACACGGTTCCCCAACAGCAAATGTTTTACACGAGCTCGTGTGACCTCACTGTGCAATTCCCCTATTTTCGCAGCCAAGTCCGGGCGGCTGTGCACAGCAGAGTATTGGAGTGCTCCTATGAGGCTTCGAAAACTGGTTCTTTCTTCTTCTGTCACCAGGGCTTCCGGATCGTCACGTCGTCCCTTTCCTAAAGAAATTGGTGGAATCTTCTCGATGTAATCAATCTGATCATACTCAATAGACGAGTCATCCCATTGTTTGAACCGGATCCCTGTGTAAGTAAATTCACCAGTCTCAAAAGCCCCAAATTTGAAGCGAGCTTCCACTTTCTTCAACATGGCCATGAACTTAGGACCACCACCACCAATCCCGTCATCAACATGTATGCCCAAACAACCCTCTAAACTACCTTCTACATGGTATGTGAACACACAAGGATCAAGTGGTGATTGTCTGCACCTCTGTCGGACCAGTTCATCCCGAAATTCACAGAACCAAAGATATGGTGCGTCGATTCTACCATACGCTCCCCCATCTAGTTGTATCTGGTCCGTCTCTGTCATTTCCAGAGCGTCACGCATCTCTGGAGTCGGAACGAGTCCAAGAGGTCGGCCATCTCCTTTCCCGTGTAGGAAAGCAGTTGAGATGTCAAAAGAAATCAATGGCCACTGGTGGCTCGCAACCCCTTGTAACACAACCATACGCCCGTCCTTGGATAGCGTTGGTGCATCATTTACCACCTCATCGATGTTTGGGTCTTCATATCCGATCACTATCAACCTTGCCTTGGCCTTCTTGCCATCCTTCGAAAGTTCAGAAGGGTCCTCACTACCATTAGGACTTTTCCAAACAAAGAGCCACCTGCAGCGCATTATGGCGTGCTCTGGAATCTTGCCTTGTGCAACTTTCCGTATTGTTCGATGGTGCAACCACGCCTTGAGTTCTTTGTGCTTGGCCACCGCGAATAGTTTTTGATCATCCTGTGATAGTTCCTTCAATCTTACTTCCGATTTCTTCTTTCTTTCATTCACGGCTGCCAAGATATATGCATCTGGCGAGTCAAATTGGTCTTTGTCCACATCACATGAGGGAGTGATATCAATTTCCCAGCGGTAACTCTGGCAGAAATGGTCTTGAAAATAGGCAGTGTCACCAAAGAAACCATCATCTGGTACCGGGACATTTACTCCATCTAAGGGGACATCTTCACCAGTATCCATAGAACCTCTTCGTGTCGGGGCAGCGGCTTCTTCTTCAGGTTCGGGTAAAGGGTCTTCCTCGCGAACCTCGAATTCTCCAGGTGGAAGGCTTGGAGTATACTCATTTTCACTGGGTTCCGGAAGATCCTCGGGATCCAAATCAAAAAAGTCCTGGTGTCCTATCTTACGAATCCACTCACGGGACGGTACTTTGAACTCTTCGGTATCCCTTATGGACTTCCATTCCCGCATCGGGGCTGCTCGCAACTGTTGTGGGCTGGCGCGAACCAACCTATGAGCATGGACTAGCCACACTACCCGCTTGTTTTCAACTAGCACAACCCGCGCTGGTCCGAACCACTGTCCTCTTTCCCTTCTCATGTTTCCCCCCTTTCTTTTCCAATACAAAACCAAATCCCCAACCTCGTAGTCAGCTTTCGTTGGTCGACTTCTACGTAACATGATCCTACGCATGCTATTGGAGTTATCCATGGATATGAAAGCTTTTCTTGCATTTTCCCGGAGGTCAAGGGTCTCCTTAAAAGACACATTCCCTTCGTCTACCAATTTTGCATGACTGATGGCATCCTCATCTGACATGACTGACCCTGGCAAGCGTGTTGATTTCCCTAGTACTGCTTGTTCTGGGGAGTATCCGGACTTTCTGGTAAGGGTGTTCTTTGCGTGACAAGCTTGGATAAGAGCTTTTCTGAAAGCGTCGATATCTTGTATGGGTTGTTCTGTATCCATTCTAGTCAACATTCCCTTTAAAATTGCTCCGTGTGCCTCGACCCGACCTAGTTGCCAGTGGGAGTCTCTTGCGGATACTTTCAAATCAATTCCCAGCTCTTGTGTCTTGGACAGCCAATGTTCGCTCAAGTATCCTTTTGCGGGGTCAACATACAGCACTCTAGGATAACCAGCCCACCCAAACCACTGGTCTTCCAGGAAATTCCACTGTGTCTGTGAATCAGTTCCTCCCGGTCTGGCTATTTGGAACAGGGTACCTTCATCAATCACATGTGTGAACTCAAAAGCAGATTGCTTGGAGTTCGTCCATGTCACCCCGTCCATACCTATTGTGTGATTGAACCCCAAATCTTCATGTATGGCACCAGCTTTCGGCAGGTCAAAACCTTTGCGTGCCTCAACACACGCGTCGCACTGGAAATCACGTGCCCCTTCCACCACTGCTTGCTCGGCGTTCGTCGATCGGAGATATCGAACCATCGTTTCGACGTCTGGATGCCCCAATCTATGGTGGATTTGTTTCAACCATTTCCGTTTGTCATCGTCCAAATTC
This sequence comes from Durusdinium trenchii, assembly GCA_963970005.1. NCBI lineage: Eukaryota > Dinophyceae > Suessiales > Symbiodiniaceae > Durusdinium > Durusdinium trenchii. The sequence continues at coordinate 839,432 of CAXAMN010022273.1, read as the reverse complement.
AAAAACCCTGGTCCATGTCTTGCCAAGTTCTTTGGGGGTCTCCCTAAAATCTCCTCATCATGTTCCCCTTCAGGTGGTTTCGCAACCGGAACCTCCAAACCCCTTTGATCATCCCCCAAAACCATCGGCATCTCACTAGAGTCGGTCTTCACACGTTTCGTGTCGTTTTCCTGGTCATCCAGGAGTCTTCGTTTCCGATCCCCTTCCATTTCACTATCAGCAAACTTTTCTTGCTGAACCTCCTGTTTTGTCATGTCTTCACGTGTTCCAAAAAGAGTGAGCGTGAGGCGTGAAGGATCCCTTTCCTAATTCTTTGCCTCTGAGGCATCCTTTTCCATTCTTCAACCTCACCTACCTGTTCGATCTCTCCAGTACTCCTACTTAGAGAAAAGGTCTTCCGCAAATCTAAACCTTCTAAGGGTGTTCCCGCCTTTGGAATCCTCAAACGCTCGGTACCACGACATATTTCTGCATGTTTGAGTTGGAAATCATAAAACTCTTGAGCCACCCCAAAACTTGAAGAATCACGACCGACAACTACCGAACCTACCCTGGGCGCCAATTTGGCCAGTTCGCCAAATAGGTCCTTCAAACGTTTCGAACATGAGTCTTTATGTGGTCTTTCTTCCGTTTCTGTTTCCTCCATCTGGGGTTCTGCATTCAATGGCTGTTTTGACGTCATTCGGCGTCTCTTTATTGCTTCACCAACTAAAACCTGATCTACCTCGTTACCTTCAATGGAAATATTCAGTTCTTCACGTAACAAAGGCAGTTCATCGTGGTTGCTCTGTACAACACGGATCACAGCTTTCGCAAAACTTGCAGTGTACTTTGCAGCAAAGGGAATCCAAACTCCATCCGTCTTCACCTGACCGGCTATCTGTCGATGTGTATGTCCTTTGCTACAGTACCGGCAATCAAGGGATCTGTGCATCTGTCGGGAGGTCGTCAATATTATTGTTCTTTTTCTCAAAGGTTCACCTTTCCAGTTCAGGTTTCCGACTTCGCACATGTCAAACACTGTTGTCAAAGTTCTATATCTCACCTGTTCCAACTCAGGCTGCAAAAGAAGCTCGGAACCAACAGGTTGCTCCAAATGAAAGTGGTTTCCCGTTTGAACCTGGTGCCAATACAGCTCTTCACACAAGGACAAATTGGGCCTTTCATGGTTTCTTCCTTCCAACACATATTTCCTCAACTTCAAACTTCTTCCCATGTTCCTACGTGCGAAGTTTCCCCACAGTTTGCAGTCAGGTGATGCCCAAATGTGTCTGGGTCGTTGCGTCTCGATGATGTCCCACAGGCGCGCTTGGCCTTCTGGGGTACGGAGCTGGAGTGTAAATCTTTGGACTGTCAGTCCCATCTTGCTTGCTGTGTGTGTCAGCTGGGAGTCTGGGAAACAGTAAACCTCCAGGATGTCCAACCTTCTTCGCGAATTGGAAAATCGTTGTGCGGTGTGTCGTGTCCGAATGTCAGTCGAGTGGTTTGCCAGTTCTTCCAATTGGTGCTCAATCTTAGTTACCAGGTTGGCTAACTCCATGTCAAAGAATTGCACAAAAGAAGTGTCCTCGCTGGGTTGTTCATCACCATCTGAATTCTGCTGGACTACTGAACTCAACTTCTCGATAGTATGTTCTAGGCATCTTCCGTCTCGGCTGGCAAAATCCGCCTCATCTCGTCCTGCAGCAGAGCAATCTGCCTCTGAATTTGCTCCACTCTCAGGCTGGCCTCGTGAGAGATCTCCACCTTCATGTCCCACACGTTGTCGTCGGCCGGAGGCCCACGCTTGGTCGCTGCTGACCCACTTGCTGACGTCGTGATCCTCAATGGGACTTCCGAACTCGGCGAGCCCTTCAACTCCTCGATCACATCCCAATCCGTGGCCACGGCACCATTCATTGCCCATTCCTGCTTCATCTTGGCGATCATGGCAGGAGTCAGAATTGGCTGGCGCTGTTCCATCTTGGGCGACTGGTTCGCCTGGTCCACTGCTCTCACATAGTTCTGAAAACTCAATGCCCACAGAGAGGTCAGGTCTCCCTTCTTCTTCATGAACTCGCCATAGCTCGCGTCGACAGCCGGGGCTTGTGCAAATGTCTTTCCGACGTGTTTCCCGCCGGCCAGCACTTGGTCTCCCCACTCCCTCAGAGTTGTGACTCCGGGCGGCTTCACAATCTTGATCTCGCTGGGGTCCGGCATTGTCGCCAGAGCACGATCTTCTGGGAATGGGAGTGGGACATCCAATCCCACGGAGGCGGCATAGGCGGGACTTGCTTTCTTTGGCGCCATCGGTGTCGGGACTGATGGGTGGTTTCTCGCACGTGCTTGATGCTGGTGTTGCTGCTGGTGTGGGAAGTGTGTGACGCGTGCACAAATGTGTGTCTTTCGTTTCCTCTTTTCCCGTTTTCCTTTCATCAATCATATTAGTCACGACCTCCCATGATTCACCATGCAAATCTTCTACTTGTGCATGTTTCAAAATTTCCACAAGATCAACCAAAAACAAACCCTTCTCACTCACACTCAAAGGAACACTGACTCTACCATGAAACATGCACAGCAACTTCCGCGACGTGCAAATGTCCGCTGCCACCGCTTGCAAGAATGCATTCGACAAAAGAAATGGCGTCGTTCCTTCAACCACTTCTAGTCTCAACCACCTACGTCCCAAAGGAATGAACACGGCCCCCAAACTTGCTAAAGTCCCATTGTTCCCAAATCTAAACACTGTCTCAGATTTCTGCCATGCAATGCGTTTCACAAAAACGTCCGGCAAGTTTCGCATTAACTGCTCCAACCTCTTTTTTCCGATCACGGATTTACTAGCTCCGGTGTCCAAAATCGCCGCGCTACCATGATCCACAAAAAAACACCGGCTCATGCTGGGTCTCACACCTGACGCGCTTCCCGTGAACATACTCACCCAATCCCCTTCAAAGAGTACGTTTCAGATCGGTCATGGTCAGAGCAGTATAAATGAATTTTCATTAACCCGGGTCTCTGTTTTAGAAGCCCTACAAAAATGAGAAGGCACGAACATGTTCCCGACCTGGTCGTCATACAGGCGCTGGCTCAAAGTCTTGCCATGGTCGGTCTCTGACATCATGGTCGTCGGCATCTCCGGGATCGTCACTCGGTTGTTGGTCTGGGGCCACCAGTCAGGTAGAGCTTGTTCTAAGGAGATAGGCAAGCGGTCCAACACTTCCTGTTCTGGTGTTCCTTGGAACTCACCCTCCAAGGTGGAAACATGGATCTCCGCTGAGGTGGCGTTCTGACTGTTCCCAACACTCTTGTTGGGGCATTCTTGACGCCATGCAATGACCTTTGGCACCACACAATCTGCAATTTGAGTTGGCGATCCGCTCTGCTAATGACTGTCTCTTCCGGAATCCCCCCTTTTGGTTCCACGAACCTTTCTTGGACCCTTGGATTTCTGCTTTCCTTTTCCTTTGATTGGAGGCCAAAACCCCCGTGCTCGGATCTTGTCTCTCACACGGCTGCGGGCATCGGTGTAAGCAGAGAAACACATGCTCAAATCTGCATTGTCCTGACAGGCTTCAACCAGCTGATCCTCAAAGTCTGCAACCATCAAGGTGTCCTCATCGCCTTGATCTAACAAAGCTTGGATTCCTGTCTCTTCATCTGGGTGGTAGTCCTCCTCGGCAACGAAAGAGGGTGCAACATGGTCGTCGTCTTCTTCTGTAAAGTTCACTGGGTAGACCTTCTTCTTGTTGTCCATCCCTGAACTTCCAACCAGAATCTTCGGCGCCAGTTGTCTCATCGCATCTTCGACCTTTTTGGATTGTAGTTCACCTCCAGTCATCGAAAGAACCCGTTTCTTGTCTTCTGCATTCAAATAGCTCTGCCGAAGCATGATAAATGCCTTGATCTCCTGAATGGACACTGTAGGAATTTCAGCAAAAGCCACATTCATGCGATTCACGTACGAAAACACACTTTCATCTTGTTTCTGCACCACACGGTAAAGTGCTCGTTCAAGTTTCTCATAGGTCTGTAGTTCAGCTGATTCTTCCCACGAGGCCACCGCTGCCAGGAGAAGTCTGACCCCACCTTCAGGATCTGAAAGTTTTGAACCATCCAGTGACTTCACCTGAGCCCACGCAGTTCCTTTCATCAAAAGTGCCAATCTAGGCGCAAGCATGGGTTTGTCCTTGGTCGGACAAATAGAATGCAGGAAACGGACTTTGTCTGCGTACTCTCTGGGATCATCTGTCGTAGGATCAAAGCTAGGCAAAATGCTCCAGATATGTCCTGACTTGTCATCTCCAGTGCTTCCCTCTGCACCGGCCATGGCTCACTGCAAAATGCGAGTGTAAAAAGTCGTGCAACAGAAAACCAGAATTCCACAATGCAACACCTTCCTAGGTAAATTCACCTGAGACCCCAAATGACCTACGCCCCCTCAGCGGGGGCTCCGCTACCAATGTTAATCTTTCCCTAAGATGTTGTGAGAAAACACTGTTCCTCAACCTACCGGCGACCTCGCCTTTTCTCCTAATGTCGTTGCCTTCCCACCCACCCTTCTCGTGGGTTTGAACAAGAGCACGAACAGCGAGACCGTCCGAACCAAACTAGTGAGTTTGACAATATATGTATACACATCCTATATACATATACACCTATTTTGTGTGTATACGTGTTCTTGACCTTCATAGTTTCAATGCTGAGAGGTTTACAGTTCACTGCCTGGCAGTCAAACAAACAAACCCTTCACCCTTGCTGAGGGGAGGCATGAACGGCTTGAGGAACGTACCTGCAATTTGCGGCCTCTCGTACAACACAAGTGCTGAAGCCAAAGGACCTTGAGAAAACATGTAGATTAATGTTAATTAAAATGTCAATTCGTATTCTTGTTTCTAATAGCTTCGTGTTACTAGTAATGCCAGAGCCCCTAGTAGCGTCCTTGCTCCTAGTAGCGATGCCCTTTGCTCCTAGTAGCGATGCCCTTAACTCTATGGCTTTCTCTGCATTTCCAAGAGTTGTGCGCTGCTCAAGTCTTGTCCTTGTCAAATGCTACATCCAGGGACAACTCGACGCACGCAAAGGAGCTACACAACAGCGACCCTGAAGTGATTAGCAAGAAGCTATTAGGTGGAGGCCATCGCAAGTAGGTTATAGTAGGTTGGAGGCCATCGCTACTGGGAGCAGGGACGCTACTAGTAGCAAGGACGCTATTGGGTATATGTGGAGTTCAGAACATCGTCCTAATCTCCAACGGCAACCCACCAGAGCTTGATGAGAGTCGCTGATCTGCTAGAGTTGGTCAAAGGTGCAATTTGAGAGTACGGTGTCCTCCCTACGTGGGCTTCATAGGCCATATACTACTTCCGTCTGTTCGTTTTCCCGCGGTCCTCCGGGTCCGGTGGGATGTAATCCCAATCTGCACTGAAGTCTGGGGGCGGTCCTGCACTTCCCCAACCGCACGTACTGCTAGCTGCTACACTTAAATCTCCTCGTTTCTGATTCTCTCGCGTTGTGCCATGGACCAGTGATCCCATCACACTGCAATACGCAAAATCACCAACCAACTAACGGTGCTCTGCATCCCTTCAGACATCCTGGAAAGGGTCCAAGTCCTTCTACGTACATCGTCACCTGAGCAAAGCCGCGTGAGATCCAAAAGCAATTTGACATACTGCCAAGCGAGGTGACAACGATCAGGACAACCATGAAAAAATAAGATGTGGTCACTTCAACAGCATGCTACATGTTTTAAAATACAAGTACAGTGTGTTAAATGCTATTTCAAAAAAAAATGTGTATATGTATATATATAAGAAGAAGAAGAAGAAGATGATGATGATGATGATGATGATGATGTAATAATAATAGGAATACTAATATATAAAGTATACATACGTTTGAATGTTTGAATAACTTTAAATACGTGGTCAAAGCAGAAAACGCATTGAGTGCCGCCAGAGCTACATTGGTCTCATACTGCTCCCTCAGGGTGATCACAGGAAATCCATCCTGCGCAATGAGACGCAGTGTCCCCGTTGACCCTTTTTTTAAGCCCGCTCCCCTCCCTCCCCTCCCTACTTAATTAAGCAGGCGCCTACTTAATTAAGCAAGGCATTGAGGTAGCTAGTAGGTACAGGATGCTCCTAGGTAGGAAGCAGGATAGCTCACGCACTATTCATGTAGTTCCTAGATTTTTCGGGAAACTTAAAGTCTGCCTCTCCCGACGCCTCGTCTCTAGGTACACCTGCAGGAAACTTTTCGGCCTGTCAGAAGCACAAGGATAGCTCAATGCCGCTGCCTACAGTCAGTTTTTTCCTCATCTTTTCTTGAGCTCCCATAGCTACTTTTGTATCATAATTACTGAGTCTGACTCAAACTGGTACAGAAAAGGAACTATGCAAGAAAGAACCCTTCCCGTAGCATTCACACATTGGTCAAGGGTAGTGCATGGCAGTGCCTCCGGGTTGGGTATGATGGGCCGCCCACCAATCCGGCCATAGGGGGCCAGGGAGCCTTGGACAATCAAAGAAGCTACTACTGGTAGTAGCTAGAAGCTACTAGGTGGAGGCCATCGCTATTAGGTTGGAGGCTATTACTACTAGTAACATGAAGCTACTAGACAAAAGAAGAACGTCTGGACTAGATCGCAGGTGCCTCGACATTCTCCGATTCGCATTTGTTTTCCCTTTAAGTGGCGCGTTCCGCGTTCAGACTGGTCGTCATGAACGCGTAAAGCTTCTGTACTGCACAGGTCTTTCAATAATCCAGGGGCTTCTGTTCTTCAATCTACATGCAAACAGGTGCTCATCAAAAGCACAAACATGCCATGTCAACCTTCTTCCTGCTGTATGGGCTTTCCAGAATCCTTCAAGAAACATGTCGATGCACAACATTATAACTCATCCGGCTTGACATCAACAAATAAGCCCCTGGACTGATGTGCCTTAAGAAGATCAAGGTTCAAACTCCCAGCTAGCAAAAGATGCACAGCATTGCACAGCACAGGCCTTGATGGAGTATATAGTTGATACAGGGTCATCAAGCACTGTACCTTGGTGACCTTGATTGATGCTGATCCACGGAGAAAACAGCAGAATGACCGTGACAGGTCACTTCAGCAAAGTCCTATGTGTAAAACTAAGTCCTATTTGTAAAGCTCCAAATCAGCTGGGTGAAAGTCTGGCATCGAATTATGACTTCCAAAAGTCAAGCAGGGTTGAGCCGTCTCCCATTTAAACATGTATGTTCAAACCGTTGGACCATTAACCATTATTCCTTCCCAAACATAGAACCTTTCATTCCGGCCACCCCCTGCACAGAACTGCGGGAACGCAGTGGAACAGTTGAACGAACTACGCTTCCGGGGCCACAGGCCCCGCCGACACGAGCCCTGTAGAAGCATCGCACCGGGGAACAATGGAACGAGAGACAGGCGTCTGAACGAGCGGCAAAAACGAGGCCGGGAACCTGGGCCATGCACAAACGGCATGAAAACGGCTGGCTGGGCCATGCTGGCTGGGCCATGAACGGGGAACTGCAGCACCAGCCAAAGGACCGATTCAGAGGATCCTTCGGTCGGTGTGCTGCTGACAAGAAACGCATGGTATTTGGAGCTCACGGCCCACTGAACTTGTGGTATCACTGGGAACCTCGACGTGTCGCCAGAACTTGTGTGGCTCAGTCCCACGTCATCCCACCTCCTACTTCATTGCGTTTTTTGCTATTCTTGTGCCTGCCCATGTCTGGCACTTTGTGGCACCTATGCAGTCAGCTTTCCCAATTCATTTTTAATTACCCCTTTTCAAACCAGCTCAGTTCCGGCTTCTGGAAATTGCACCTGAGCCAAGTGCGCCGTCGAAAATATCTTTATATATAGTTGGTTGGATTGGCACTCTTGCACTGAAAAACGCAAAGCTACAATAAAACAAAAACATTGACCATCGGGTTGTGGCCAACTGCTGTGGCACCTCTTCTGATTAATCGGCTTGTCGGAGAAGGGCTCCTTCCCTGACATAGGCTTGCAAAAACAAGCCACTCGTGAAGGGTGAAGGGTCCTTGATCTTCTGGCTGCCCTGCTTTCACAAAGATTGAAAAACCATAGTGTTGAGTTGTCGCCGACAACTGTGCTTGGAATCATGTTTAATCATGATATGGCCATATCGGCCCAAAATACCCAACCACCGAAGGGTGGGCTGCGCTATCGTGGCCACATGGCTACGTGACTCTCGAGCGCGACCTCGCTCGAGCATTTGAGAAGGAAAAGTCCGCCCGCTGACTTCGAGAGCAGTGTGCACTGGGATAGCTACAACCTCATTTCCACCTACTACCTCACACCACTACAATTCCATCTACCTACACCCCAAAGGTGCTCTCTAGCGTTGCTACCTCAGCATTGGTAGCGGAGCTCGGTCCACGTCGGACCCGTGGGCGCCCCTACTTGCGCTACTCCGTCTACGTTGTGTTTCTGAAGGTTGAGAATGGCAACCGGAACTGGTTCCCAACCATCAAGCCCTGGCTCTCTTGAGGCCACACGTGACAACTTCATCCCCCTCTTCGACAACAAGACCTCCTCCTATAAGGAATGGAGAGCAACAAGAGTTCTTTTGTATGGAAAGAAGATGGCCATCCTAGGAAAGTACAAAGAGGCGACGATCAACTTGTTGACATCCCTGTCAGGGCTAGCATGGCGCCAGATCGAACATGAAGCCGAGAAGCTGGCCGAGAAAGAAGATGGATTTCCTCAGGTGTTGGCAAAATTGGACGCCGCCTTCAAGTACGATGCCCGTGTAGAAGCCCCACGATCTATGGAGCAGTCCTTCTTCACTGCAGGTCGGAGACCCGACCAAACAATCCTGAGCTATGTGAGTGAGCACAAAGAGCACCAACGTGAAATCGAAAAACACGGGATCAAGGTTCCCGATGCCATCTCAGGATGGTTGTTGTTGCTCAGAAGGTCAGGATTGAGTCGGTAGCAAAACAGAGCTCCTTCTTGTTTGGCCAAGATGTTTGTACATCCTCATTGGCACGATGGAGCTCCAGGACCAGCCAACGGCCTCGCTTCAACAAAGCTTACATTGCTGAAGAATATGAAGAAGATGAAAGCGCCTATGAAGCCACAGCTTGGGATCTCATTGAAAGTGAACACGGCGGTCCCCCTCCAGAGATCTATGACTATGGCTTTGAGTGTGTGAGGATGAGGAGACCGAGGACGCTTTCACGTACCAGGACTTAGCAGTTGCTCCCACTGAGGAAGATGACCATGCCTATGCTGAGGAGGAGTGGGGCGATGATATGGAACAAGTCTACTCCCAGTACCTGGACGCCTGAAAGCGCTTTGCTGATTTGAAGGCTGCTCGTGGTTCCTGGCCTGTCTATGCAGTTCCACCGAGCTCTACCCCTATGGTGTAGTAGCAGTCAGACAGAATCAAATGAGAACACGGAAGCTGGCGTGAATACCGAGTTTGATCTCAACCTCATGGAGCAACGCCTTGAAAGAGAAGAGCCAACAACCTTCAAGTCTAAAATCGAGAATCACAATTGGCACATCAAGAACTCCAACGAGACCATGAGATCCTCGTCAATGGCCGCCAGACCGTAATCGATGACCGCAAGTCTCTGATTGAACACTTCAACCGCCTCAAAGAGGAGTATGAGAAGATGAAAAAGATCGTGACGACCTCCGTCAGGAGATTGAACTCATGGCCCACCGTTATCGTGATCAGACACGAGTTCTGCGAGATGTCAGGTGGGAAAAGGATGAGTTCCTACAACAGCGCATTTGGCTGATCCTGGATGAACTCAACCACCAGCCGGCTTACGTCACCCGCACTGGCCAGGCGTACCACTACGACCGGGGTTGCGCTGATTGCAGGAGCTTCTACAATGTCAGAGAACATCGAGCTTGCGCACATTGCACGGGAGCTTTTGGAAGAAGGATGTTGAGAAGGGCCAGGGAGATCCTTGGCATTCCCCCAGGTGCCAATTTCTGGGACTTCGACTTCGCAAAGGAACAAAACCTTGGTGAGGCAGTGAGTGGCCCTTCCTCCATGATATGATTTTTTTATGTCCTGAAGTGGTGAATTTGAAACAAGTGCAAACTCACCCTTTTGAATTTCCTTCTTTTCCCTTGTGTTGAGTTGTCTCCGACAACTTTGCTTGGAATCATGTTTATCGGCCCAATATCCCCAACCACTGAAGGGTGGGCTGCGCTATCGTGGCCACATGGCTACGTGACTCTCGAGCGCGACCTCGCTCGAGCATTTGAGAAGGGAAAGTCCGCCCGCTGACTTCGAGAGCAGTGTGCACTGGGATAGCTACAACCTCATTTCCACCTACTGCCTCACACCACTATAATTCCATCTACCTACACCCCAAAGGTGCTCTCTAGCATTGCTATCTCAGCACATAGTTTTTGCATGAAATAATACCAATCGCACCCTTGGTTGAACATGTTTTTTAAACGGGTGATGCTAGAAATGTCGAGCATGTCGTTTTCACCGTTTTGGGTGCAGCAATGAATGGAATCGTGGGTGGCTACCACAAGTCATCCAACCAAAACACTAACCAAAACTGTTTTGGATGTAGGGGTATTCTGTATTCACGGATGTCTGTTCATGAGTTGGTGGATGGTTGAGTGACCTTGAGCAGGCAATTCCAACAACAGATCTCAAGCGAGTGCTGCATGGAAAAAGAAAACTGGCGCGCGACCCAGTTAACAAAGCTCTTTGCAGTGTCCTGGGGATATCACTGGAGACGTCCAGTGACGTACCTGCCGTGATTACTAACTAGAACAAGATCGCCAGCTTTTGCTCCGGTTCTGCGCTCGGCAGTCACGCATTTGTCGCTTTCGTTGAGTCTCGACACTGGAGTTGGAGGCCTTTGAGGCTTCGATGATGTTCAGACCACCTTACTTATACCTGTCCTGGTTCCTTAGGCTTTTACTTAGGCTGGCGTGTGGCAAACTGCAAGTCGCGTCAGCACGCATTATCTCGAGTGATTATGTGTCAAACCCTGTTCCTAAGGAATCCACACACTCTTTATTCACATCTAACTATTCAAATGTACAGTCCTGCAGGGGAACTGGGCACTCTGTGACTGACCCAGGTCAACAAAGCTAGGTCACAGAGTAGGATATTCGGACTGATCATCCGAACGTACCTGCCTCGAGTCAATGATTCAAACCATATTTTTGTGACCTTTTCACTTTACCGTTCTGCACAGGACCATTTTGAAGGTATCAGGTCTCAGCGCTCTAGACTGGTAATGCAGTAACTAGCTCTAAAGTGCTAACATCACTGGACCTTCACAACTGACTCTTACTCTTGCGAGCTCCTTATCTAAGTGTGTGCCCGCGTGCATCTGTGTGTGGGTGTGTGGACACACATTGTGCCCCGTGTACATGTGTGTCTCTCCATTGAAAGAGTATATAACTTTGTTGGACAGTAAACAGCCTCTGGCTTGAACTTGCATGAAATGCGCGACGCAGCTCAGCATGGGAAAAGCATTCAAAGCGGCAGCAGGAAAGCTTTCATGAGCAAGCACCACAAAAGGAGCGAAGTCATCAACAAACCCATTTAGTGTTCTTTGCGACCATAAAACAAAGAGCCAACTCAAGAAACAGTAGAAATGTATAGAACCCCCATCCCTCTCCTTGTTGGGCCACTTCTGTCCTGAGCAACTACGCAGCGAACATGTGTTGCCACTTCGACTTGACCTTGCTAGCCTACAGGGAACCCGGGCTAATTGCAAGTCCCTTCTCAACAAATAGCTTCAAGCGATAAGCCTTGATAAGCTCATGTTTGGCAGTATTGATGACAAACACAGGCTCATTATGATGCTCGCACAGGACTGCGTGCAGGTAACTTTGGCACCTGACTCTGGTTATCCTGATGATTGGATGCATGTGCAGAAGGGACCTGTGTGAGTTGCAGTCATCTGCAAGTCGAAACGATTGATTTTGTAAGAGCCAATTCTGTGGGTAGAAATGTACATGTGACAAGCATCGCCGCCAAATGAGACATGGCATGGACTTCTAGCTAAAAGAAGCCAGTGTCGGAAAGATAGAGGATAGATAACCTTTCTGCAAGAACAGCAAGAAGGCAAACAAACAAACCAGAGAGAGAGAGAGACGATAATATATACAGGGTGTATCTATACTATACAGGGTTTCTGATGACACACCCCAAAGACTCTTCTGTAGACTCATTCATAGCACTTCGTCGACATGTCACAAGAATCTTTCGCCTCTCCACCCATCCAAAGCATTTCTCCAACACTCTTCCACAACCCGTCCCCAACACTCTTTCATGGCACTTTTATTGACTCTCTCTCTCTCTCTCTCGCTCTCTCTCTCTCTCTCTTTCACCACGCTCCATCACAATACTCTTTTGCAACACTTCTTTCGGTACTGCATTACCATATTACCATCACACCCCCTATCAAAGATGGGAAGCACATTCAAACGATGCAACTCAGGAGCCCAAATCAAGCGGGTGTGACTTGTCTTTTTGGTACGAAGGCTGAGGTGCAAAAAAGTATCTCTCTTGCGATGCCGATCTCTGGATCTGTGTTGAGAGTCCCGTCTCTCCCTTTTGAGCCAAAAACGAGCTGGGCCCAGCAAGGAAACTTCCTCTGCTTCTTGCAGCATTCATGCAATGTTACTACAACTGGCATTCACTCCTCACACTTTCTGCCGTGGTACACTTGTGATTTGATTTAAAAATGTCCTTGAAGGTAGGCTAAGCCAGATTTGCCATTGGTTTGCCAGATCGCGGAGGTACGCTTCTGAGCCAGGTTTGCCATTGTTTCTGACCTGTCCTAGCTTCTCAGAGCCGCACGTTTCTTCCGCGCACCCTGAGGAGGCGCAAAGGCCTCCGAGCTTTGCAAGAATCAGTCGGCTGGTGATTGTCAGTTACAGCATTGCCGATCGTGAGTGTTTTCTGTTGGTTGTTATTGCTATGTATCCCTTGATGGTAAGGCCGGAGGTGTCACGTTGAGAAGCATGCAGGATGTCAAGTCAAGCCTTTGATAATCCGCCCTACGAGGTGAAGTTCTGCTTCACTTCAAGCGTCATGTGTTTATATCTTTGCCTACTAGCGGCCATCGTTCTTAGGTTGGAGCATTGCTAGTAGTAGGTTGAAGGTGAAGCTCTACAGCCGTGAGAGACATTTTAATTTATGCTCCAAAACGAGGCCAGTGGCGGTTTATGTCAGGGACACCCAGAGTTCCGACAGGACCATTTGGGTTGCAAAAGACGGCAGGGTACATGTATCATCATATACCCTCCAATCTCCCTGTAGTCTCCAAATGTGCAAAACTGATGCCTGCCAATATTCTATGCCTTTGCAAACCGCCGCTGCCTTGGCAATGTCATTGGACACATATTGATAGCTTAGCTATGCTTAGCTTGTATACTTCGCACATCAAGTGACCTTGGCACATCTACAGATCGGACCAAAATAGCCCAAGTTGGCACCGAAATCATCTTAGAACGGCAAGAGTTGCAGCTGATAAAACCTGGAGCCCTCGTTTGCTTTGAGCTTGGGCTTGACAAGTCAAATTAGAATGTGAAACATGTGTTGCCATGGCTGCCAGCTATCACCCAACACAGGCATAAAGACAAGTCAAGAACAGCATTCACAACTCTGGTCAAGCCATGTTCAGCTGTGCCGCTAGCGCCACACATCCTGTGGCAGCTAGCAGCGGGGCCAAGGGCGAAGCCCTCCTGAAGCAGTGTCCACCCGCTCAAGTGAAACTAATCTAATTACAAACATGGTATAACATGGGGCAAAAATTCCATGAGGCTGAAGATCAACCCATACCACCAGACCACCATCAGCTGGCAGAATCGAATGAAACCGAGGTGTGAGGTGCTGACTGTGCACTTCTTGGTCCTAGTGGTACGGCCAGGAGCCCCTAGTAGCGTCCTTGCTCCTAGTAGCGATGCCAGGGGCCCCTAGTAGCGTCCTTGCTCCTGGCGGAACCAGTGCTGGCTTTGCTGTTGCCAACATGAGGAGGAATGAGAAAGAGGGCACTCTGTTGGCATTGCACGGTCATGCGCTCCAGCCTCCTTTCGCCCCTCCCGACGCGCTCTTTCATGGCGCCAATCCCAGCTTGATCCGAAAGAGGCCGCCCATGCATTCAAAAGGGTCAAAATGGCGGCATCCAAACACAAAGGGTTTCATCACCTCACACTGGCTTCTATTGGTGCACAGATTCTACCCCAAAACCGAAAGTTCTGTATTCAGAGCTATGCCTTTTTGGGCGTGCTGGCGGGCGACTGTTGGGAGCAGAAGGACTCAAACTGTCTCCACTTCCCAGGCGCCACCGAGAAGCCAGTGCAGCGCGATCAAGAACTGAGGCAAAGGTCGTGAGGCGTCCGACTCGGCGTCTGCGCCAAATCAAGAACTGGATAGATTTTTGTAGCCCGCTCACCCTTCTGCCCTCCTAATGCTTATTCAAGTAGGCGCCTACTTAATTAAGTAAGGGCGACTAGTTCGCTTCTAGCAACTGGACGCAGGATAGCCGCCTTTAGGGGGGAGTTTCCTTGAAGAAGCGCTCGCACTAATGATTTGGCTAGATTCTAAGGGAAA
>CAXAMN010022273.1:776477-814856 GCA_963970005.1 Durusdinium trenchii | reverse complement strand
GGGGGGTCTAAATAAATTTGGAAGAATTTAGCATTATAGAGGCACCATTTACTAATCAGGATCCAACATTACCTCTTTTAAAAATGGACCCGATTTGAGAGTTCTCCTTCTATCTTAAGTGCAGCTATACCCAGAGCAGCTCCGGAACATGCCTAATCCTGAGGCACCCGGCATACAGTACATGCAACCAGCCAAGCCAAAAGGGGCTCAAAAATGAAACGACTGATCCTCGGCGACAGATTGACAGAATTGGCTCTGTACTGTATTGAGCACAGGTCATCATAGGTCCATTGCCCAACCAACGCGCAGGTCCATTGCACATGTTGCGCTCCATTCTCAGGTCTGTTTCTGTGACAGTGACGCAGACGTTGAAGCCCTGGGTGCCCGCACGAATCCTGTACATGACACCCCCAAAGGCTTATCGGCAAATTCTGCGCCTTTGGCATCGAGTTCGCACATGGAGAACTGTCCGGTAGCCCGAAAGCATTGAAGCAATGGAGAGGAGAGGAGAGGAGAGGAGAGGAGAGGAGAGGAGAGGAGAGACAGTGACTTCTGATGCAGGGAAGTGTAGTGTGGCGAAGTGTGGTAGGGAGATGCGGGTCTGGTGATCTGTGCAGGAAAGTGATGCATGGTGTGGTGATGGCTTGACATGCCCCTCCCTTGCTCAAGCTTGTCGAGCCAAGGATACAGAAAAAGCCGTGTGTTCGTTCTTCTGCAGCGCTCTGAACTGGCAAGCAAAAGGGCCAACGGACCGACTCTGCACCCGCGGGGTATCTGAACAAAAGCTCTACCAGTGCATGTCTTGTCAGAACAGAACAACTTCCTGGACATTGCCCAGTCTCAGTCTTGTCATGAAGGTTCCCCTAGTCATGGGATTCCGGGATCCCTGAGTTGCGCACTGAAAGGCATCCAAAAAGATGTGCAACGCAGAAAATGGGCAAAGGACCTCAAGCCGAAGCAGTGCCACCGACATACAGTAAATCATGTAGCCGGTCTCCCACCTGAGACTGAGACTCACTCATGCATAACAGAAACACGATCCAAACTTGCGCCAAAGATTTGCTGCATATATATATATATATACCTGTTTTCATGCAACAACGTTCCTCACGTGGAATCGCTAGAGCACCTTTGATACCCTCACAAGAGAGTAATTGTAAAATGAAAATGATCCCATTGCGTTGTCAGAAGCAGGAATACAATCATGCATTCCAAATCTTAACCGTACCACTTAACCGTAACACTCGACCACACCAAGAACGGAATTCATCAGGTGTCCGGCAAAAAAACGATACTCATTGCGCTTCTTGTCACTGCCATACCTACAGCCGTCGCAGTGCACACTCCAGAGTTCTTCACCAAACTATATATATCAAATAGTCACAGGACAACTTTTATATACAATCATATACATATAGCTATGTATATCAATACGTTGTTTGACAGTGGTGTCGATTCGAATTTTCAAAACGAGAGGCACTTGACAAGGTTGGATTATAATCCCCCAGAGAAGCCAAAACAACAGCAACATGGAGATTAGGAGCAGGATGTTCAACCACTGCAGGGGGCAGGGGCTACAAAAGCTATATTCTTAAATAAGGTCAGTCTCAGGCGCCTTCTCTTCGGTCTGGTTGTGGGCCTCGCCTAGGGCCGCACCATGAATCATGATAATCATTTTTGGATTTATCCGCTGTGCCAACCTGGGCACTTCTGCCGCCTTGCTCATGAGTCTAGATTTAAGCCTCCGACAAGTAGATTTTACCTGCACATCGAAGCTGAATCGAAAGGAGAAACAATCTTGGATCAAATCATCAAAACCCACCTTGGCCATGATGTTCCGCGTAGCGCGATTCCGAACTGGGGGCGCCCTGACATCCGCAAGTGTACCGACACTTTGAGCTGCAGTGTTGTAAAAACAACATGGAGAAACAGTTGAAACATATGTAAAAGTGATTAAAACCAGCTCCAAGGCATGGGCTGCTGCTCCGCAGAGGGCGGTGCAGCTGCAGGCCTTGGCGGGTGAACGGCCAACAAATATTGCAAATTCACTCGTGAAAGGCCGGGATTCATGACTTCAAGCGTCTTCGAAATGTGAAAACGGGTTCGAAAAGTGTAGTGAGGACTTCGCCAGCTGAGCGGGACAACCCTCCGGGCTTACCTTCCAAATGTTTGGTCTCCCAGACTCTTATCAAAGAAGAACAACATATGCTCATTTCTCTTCGGGCCAAGGTTACAACACAGCCAAAGCATGTCATGACCAACAAAAAATAACGGGATTGTCCAACATGCACTGGGGCTGCCCCACAATACCGTCGGTGTCGAGCTCACCGGCCTGGGGCTGAAGGACAAC
This sequence comes from Durusdinium trenchii, assembly GCA_963970005.1. Classification (NCBI taxonomy): domain Eukaryota; class Dinophyceae; order Suessiales; family Symbiodiniaceae; genus Durusdinium; species Durusdinium trenchii. The sequence goes on along the minus strand of CAXAMN010022273.1, from coordinate 812,506 downwards.
CAGGCACAATCAAGGAAACTAATAGCTTCTTGTTACTACTAGTAAGGCACTTGTTACTAGTAGCGATGCACTTGTTACTAATAGCTTCTTGTTACTAGCCCGTGAAAACGACTGTCTTTGCAGCTCCCAGAATTTGCAGTGAGAGTTTCATGGAGGATACTACACCTCTCCCTGCAAAACAAACGTGCAGCACGATCGAAATTGGAGACATTGTTGTTTGCTCCCCGATTCCTCTCTAGTTCCAGTCAAAAGCGGGGAACACTGACGGGCACCACCCCAATTGGAACATGGTAGGCTGTAGGCTGATACAGCAGCCCTTGTCAATGATAGATGTGTGGACTGTCTAATGGATGAGAAACAAATTGTTTGATTGATATGTTGATTGATTGCAAAAAACACACTGAATGCTCACAAGATCCGCACTGCCCAGTCTTGAGTGATGTGTAAGACCTGGGTCGAGCAAACCATTTCTGATCATTTCTGTGGTTCTCTGGACATCCGTTGAAGGTGGCAATCCGGAGCATCGTTGAGTTTTGACTGCTATCAAGTATTGATACTCAGCCAAGTATTAACTACGTTGAGTTCCCCGGCTGCGCCATCTGTGGCATCTGTGGCAATACCGATGAAATCCTGGACACGGTTCGCAAGAACGGAAATTGTCACGTGAAACATTGTCACATGCATTATTATTGGGAACAGCGAGGTGGATTGATTTATGAATTTGGAAACGACAATGGAAACATACTAGGAGCAAAGGGCATCGCTACTAGGAGCAAGAACGCTACTAGGGGCTCCTGGTCGTACTGCTAGGAGCAAGTAACTAGTAACATGGATTAAAAGCAAACCCGGGAACCCCGACGGCAGCGGCGGCGGGGGTGGGGGCCTTGCGCACCTGGCGGTCTCTGTGTGTGTGTGTATGTGCGCCTGCGTGCGTGTGTGTTGTGGGTAGGCTTGGTACGGTTTCCAACTCAATAAAGTTGACTGAATGCCATCAAAACCCATTAGAAGCTTGTACTGCCTGCACAGCCTTTGCATGCTAGGTTCTGGTTTCTATGTGTATCACTTCGATGTGCAAAATACAGTCGGCAAAATGACTGCCAACGCGAACGGTCGAGATTGAGCAAAAACAAAGGAACAACCGCAGTCAGCGTCATGAAAAGTCGATCTGTGGAATGAGCTCGACCCATGCTCTCTCATTGGAACAAGAAAAAGCCAAAAAAAGGCTCCACCACAGGACAAAAGAGCGACACAAACAAGACCAACCACGAAACCTCAAGAGAGCGGTGAAAAGGATCAAACTTCAGGTGAGTCCCGTCTAAAAGCAGCCACCACAGGGTGGAAGGTGCTCCAAATGAGCAAATCCAAAGACCGCGATCGTGTGACGTGTGCTGTGCGCAGGGTCATGCATTTGTGGCGCCTCCAACAGCAGGCTCTGCAAGGATTCTCAACGAGGGTGCAACTCTCTGTGGTCCACAGCAACAAATCAGCCTAGAACACAAAGCCCTCTGACCTGACAGCGCATCTAGGCCCATGGGCCGCTCCTGCGAGGACCACCATCCAGCTCGCGTCCTGCCAAAAATGTGTTGCAGGGAGCGCCACAGTGAACAAAGAAAACTGCACCGAGCGAAGCCAGCTGAGCAATGACGGACCTAAACTCCACCTCGACCACATCTGTGGGCGCGGGACCAGCGGAGATCGAACGATGTCGATAGGTGGTAGGCACAGACAAACCGACAGCCAAGTGAGCAGCTGAACCTAAGCGTTTGAAAGAAGTGATGGAACCTGGCCCCACCTGACCTTGTTGGCACCTCTCTTCCATGCCCTGTTCTGCTGCCTCTGAAGTCTGCGAGCATCAGCACTCTCGTGAGCAGCTGCCGACGTGGAGATAAGCACTTGAAGGTGGAGCTGGAGTTGTCCGAGCCAGTGGAACTGTAGATGCTCGACTGAAGCCTCCGGGCCTGGTCCCTGCTGGCTGCGTCTTGGGGACTTTGGTCCATGAAGCTGAACTAATTAATTGTGGAACCCACCATACTTGCACTGTCCTCTGGAACGCAGTTTGCAGCCCTCTGTTGAGCAACAAAGTGCTGTCTGAAGAGCTAACGGTGGCAGAGGAGGCGTTCGAGCCTTTGGAGCAGCTTTGACGGTCACCACTGGAGGAGCTGCTTTCTGAGGAACCTCCTGATGCCAAAGATCTGCCATTGCTTCAAAGGAGATCTCGCCAGGCCCAAAACCAGGCCGAATTGAATTGGCCTCTGGGGGGGTGATCACCTGGCTGATCCTTTGCATCACAAACAAAAGAACGCAGAAGCTTGGGTGAAGACAATCACCCAAACATTATATAATCCATTTCAGGATCGGGGCCCACGCACAGCTTTGGAGTATCAACCACATTTCGCCCAGAGCACCCTGCGTCGGCATGCGCTGGAACGTCTGGCTTGTTGATGTGCAAAAGCCTTGGATTTCACGGCCCAGTGGGTTCTCGGCAAAGCGTTACAGAAAGAGAAAGAGCTACTGGCAGCGTCCTTGCTCCTAGTAGTAAGGCCAGGAGTCCCTAGTAACATCCTTGCTCCTAGTAGCAACATATTCTGGTTCAACGGGAGTTTGTTGCATGTACTCTGTATCGTCTCTAGGAATGAGACAGGAGTGATTTTCCGGCATTCAAACAAGGATCTGCACATTGCACCACAATGGGACGCACGTACATTGCATTCCTTCATGATCCTTCATGATCCAATATTCATGTCTTGAAAGCTTGATTTATTATGTCATTCTGAGGCTTCAATCTGTAAAAAACCTTTGTGTTTTCTTCTTGAAACAACTGTATACTCCATCTTCACTCCCAGTGGCTGGAGCAATTCCTTGCCCTGCTTCCTTGGTCCGGTTTGATGATGCATTCCTCATTCTCGTTGTATCGTTGCTTTACTGCACATGCGGAAATACAACATGTGAGTGTTTTATGCACATAAGCTGGAACATGTTTTAAAAAATGCTTAATCTTCCTCTTGAGTCTCAAAGCACCCTGCTCGACTAAGACTCCCAAGGTTGCACACTCGCATTGAATACTCTCAGCCAACCCTCATATAGTTTACAGTATATGTGTATATAAAAATGTATATATAAATGCTTCCAGTCCACATAAACACCAACTCTAGGTCATTTTGAAGCCTTGGCAAGGGACTCTCTCATTTTGCTGAAGGTGGTCAAAAAAGAAAATGGCTACCACTGGCGCATGCTTGCTCCCTACCTGCCCCTCTACAGTGACGAGATATGGAAAGCTCTTGAAAGGACTTCTCCTAAAGCCAATCACTCCAAGCAAGCTGCTGCCCCTGATCGTTGTCAAAGTGCTGATGCCTGAGCACACAAAGGAAGATTCGATGTCCTCTGGCTGGCTGACTTGGAATCCCCTCCGGAGCGTCCTTTTACACACGGCCTGTCACTGCTCTGCCACACTAGGCCCATTGCGTGATCACCTCTGGATGTAGGCCAAAGGTGTGAGCATAGCCCTGCCAACCCACACTTGGACACTGTATATAACTGGCCCAGGAACATCTGTCAGCTCTGCATAGGGAAGGGTAGCCACGTTCGCACGATGTCTCTTGTGAGTCAAAACCATGCTCTTGTTACTTGTTCCATTTAGAGGATCGATATCACTGGATATCCGATGATAGCTTTCGAGATACCTTGGTACCAAATCTGCAAACGCGGTGCTCTAAATGTTGAGAATGTTCGTTCCGAATGAAAACATATTGTACAGAAGGTCTACTGAGGCACACTCCGGCTGGCAGCACCTTGTCCATCGTTTCTGGCAACCAATATGCCTGTCGCAGGAAATAGCTGCAGTCTTGGCTCAACTTGACTCTAAAAAGGGAATCGATACGACATGCTGGAAGGCCGCCAAACCTGCATCAACTTGCTTTGATGCTCTTACGAAGAACCCAGTGTCAGTAAAGTGAAGTCTTCTTACACCTGCCTCTGTGCCGCGTTGGCGGCCATTCCTCGACTCCTGAGAACCAAGTTCTCCAAACGGACAAGTCTTGGGAGTCTGTGTGACACACTGAGTGGCAAGAGCAGTAACCTCCTATGCCCGGCCTATGCCCATGAACCTGCTGACCACCAATAACAATGGAAGATGGAGTGGCACAATGCGGAGTATCCTCTTCCACAAGGCCAACAGGATCCCAAGGGTTGTGACCCACAATGACTTAACAATGGAACACAAAGAAAGAAATGTATGAACAACAAAAGATACCAAAGGGCATCATTTGGGGTTATCTTGCTGTTGGGAGGCACCGATCTAACACCTCTGTTTCGGCATGCTGACCTTTTTTTCTTGGACTCCACTTCCCTTCCTGTTTAGACTCGAGTGCTTTTCGGGAAAAAATATAAAGACAAATCCTTGGCGTGGCGATGGCCGCGCGAGGCCCCGCCAGTCGGGGCCTGGCGGCAGACAGGTCAGGCATGCATGCATCCAGACGCAAACTCCGACGCATGACGCAAAATGTCAAATCGGACAAAAATGACGACTGTATAGATCTGTATAGCCATTCGCAGGAAGTGCTATAAGCACAATCTGGAGCTGAAAAGTTATATATCCTTGCAATGGAAAGCCGATCTTGGATTGGTTCGGGCAACTGTCCAGAGTTTAGGTCAACGATCGCATTAGTAAAAATAAGCTTGACTTTAGAGACCATCGACCATCAAATGCTAAGGTTTGGATCAATGGTAACGAACTCTGATCTTCACAGAACTCAAAACATTGCTGTCTTCTCGGAGGCTGAGCAGTGTGGGCAACAATCCGTCATATCTCCAGTGGCTTGGCAAGCAATAAGGTTGGAGGCCATCGCTTACAATTGTTGCTCGGAAACAGGCACCTGGAGCCAAAGTGTTAATCATGTTTATCGACATTCTCTCGAAAGCAGCCCGCCAGATCTCCAGAGTTTGGTCACACCCCTTGCTTCAAAACACAACCATGGTAACCGACATATTGACCTCAAAGTAGGCGCCAGTGTCTGCGGCGTGTGCTCCAACATGATCCTCCCATCGAGTTGGAGGGTTCGAAAAGGACGAGTGGGGAAGTCAAGCTAAGCTGGAGCGGTTTCACAGATTTGCAACAAATCAATCAGAGTTTCTGTTCCTGTACCTTATTTGGCATATCCAGTCTCCATTGAATCGTCCCAGCGACCCATCAGACTTGGTCACCTTTCGGGGTTTCCTCTCTGGTGTCATCGGAAAGCCAGGCCTGATTCTCATTTGTTGCCTGGCAACTCATGACCCCACAAACAAGGACAAAAGATGACAAAAGTCCCTGACCTGCTCAGACCCACAATTTCCTTGTCGAGGATTACTAACTTTGCTGCAATTCACAGTGAAAACAGCACGATAGTTAAGTTTCCCTAAAAATCTAGGAACCAAATTAAATGAATAAAGGAAGCTCCCCCCCCGCCGCCTTTAGGGTGGCGGGGGGAGCTTCCTTAAAGAACCGTGACCCTTTAACAAAAACAGTATATAATTATCTTGGAAAGAGCGATGATGAAGCGGATACAATAAATCTCCGTGGAGGTTACCTCTTTGGCAGTATTTCTCTCATGCTCAGATTGCAGTGTGTTTCTGTGTGGTGATGGATCTAAAGGAGATATATAATAAAGAATAAAGGTTGTCAATAGATCTTGATGTGTCTCATGCTTTTCTCCAAGCAAGTGTTTGTGAAGATGAGACCAAGGAAACCTGAGTATGGTGTGTGGGTTTTGGCAATCTGTACCTTCGAGACAGGCATCACGAGCATGGTTGCTCTGCAAAAGGGAACAGCTAACGATTGTCAAGCCATTGGCATTGTGGAATCAGCCTGCAATTGATGCATGCTACTCGTGCCTAGCTGCGTACCTGATTTTACAGGCCGCAGTTGCTTTTGGGCCTTTTTCCCAATCCAGGACTTCATCGTTGTTGCATCATGTTTCAATCCAAAATGAGTGCGTCTCACCTCATCTGTGCTCGAAGCACAGCTGGCGGCAGTACTTGCCTGGCTGGGTGAGAACTTTAGCCATCCAGTCTATTCGGCGAGCAGGACAACCCAAAACATATCGGTCGCAGTTTTGTGATCAGCAAGTAACTTGGAGTTGTTGAGTAAAAAAATCATACTGTAGGTGCGCAATGGTGCGCATAGTGAATCAGTACTAGGCTATACGAACACAGCGACTTCTAATCGCGACTTTTCAGTCAAACCCAAAGCGGAGCTGTTTGCTGTTGCTCCACGTGTCTTTCCCCGTCATAGCCACCTCATCAAGCTCGTTTGATAGGTTTGCTCGGCCATGCGGTATGCATGAGCCGCGAGCCAACATTGAGGTTAAGTTTCTCTAAAAATCTAGGAACCAAATGAATAGTGCGAGCGCTTCTTCAAGGAAGCTTCCCGCCTTTAGGGCGGTGGGGGGAGTTTCCTTGAAGAAGCATGAGCTATCCTGCGTACATACTAGTAGCTTAAATAAGCTACTAGCAACTCCCTAGCTGCTGCTAGCTACCTCTAGCGAGCTACCTCACCTACCACCTCCTAGCGGCCTACCCCCCAAAAAAATAAATCTGATTGCTTCCACTCTGCCTCGCTGAGGCTGTGCGTCCGTGTGTTCGGAGTAACCTCTGTGCCTGGGTGACTCAAAGCCTGGCCGTCAGAAAAATGCTGAAATAGCTGCCCTTGTTACTAGTAGTAAGGCCAGGAGCCCCTAGTAGCCGGCCTTGCTCCTAGTAGTAAGGCCAGGAGCCCCTAGCAGCTTAGTAGCTTCTTGCTGCTAGTAGCGATGCACCTGTTACTAGTAGCGATGCCCTTGTCACTAGTAGCTTAGAAATGCTAAAATAGACCAAATGACTCACAATTCCTACACCTTCCAACTGGCCTCAGGTACACACCATTCTTGGTACCGAATGGTCTCTGCTTGCTAGGCACATTCAAGCCACATTCTCCCGAATGTCCAAAGATTCTGAGCCTATCAAACTGGAAGTTTTGGTGTAATATATATATATATATATCCTCTCTCACTTCTCATTTCGCCCTTGTTTTCCATCTGCGTTCGCAGTTGTACACACAGCTGGGCTTATCTTTCAGCTCTCAGCTGTACTCAAAGTCACCCGTTTCTCCCGGCCTTTTCATGCTTCTGTCTACTGGGTGGCAGTAAAAAGGAAATACCAAACATGCTTTGGGATTTCAGCCCGGTCCAGGTGTTCTGCCTTTTCCAAGAAAGCAGGGAAGCAAGCAGCAGTAGTGAGCACCTTGTCACGTACGTCTGGCTCCAGCAAAGAAAGGTAAGAAGTGGCGGACACCTCTTGTATGTATATGCTCATCACTCTGTAACTGGCCCATCTGCCTCGGCGCATGACGAGGTCACCAGACTCCGTGGTCTGTAGTAGGTGGGTGGCCCCACCTGGCCGAAGTGAGCCGAGGTCCAAAGCTTTGACTCCTTTGCAGGTTGTGGTAGGTAAACACAATGCTTCCATCACCGAACGGAATCGGGCTCTAAGTGTTTGGCCGCTTCGACCCCAAAGCGGCTCATCTGGCTGCATCCGACTGAAAGCTAGTTCCACCATCTGAACCAAATCCGGTGTGTCCAGCTTAGCGCACTGGCGCCTCGCCGTAGTGTGGCGGGACTTTGGCTCCAGTATGGAGAGCAGGATGAAAGGCACGCTAAATCTCACGTCAGAGGGGAGCTGTAAATGGCAGCGCTTTGCGCTAAGAAGTTCACCCGGTCGTAGTAGACCACCCCAGGCCAATGCTATGCATCCTCCGAAGCGTACCCAGCCCCACGCCAAGCAAACACTGAGGAAACTCAGGAGCACCTGGGCCGGCATGGCAGTATGATGGATGGAGGGTTCCAGCTTTACCCACGTGTACGCAAGGTCCCACGCGCCCTGCAGGACGCGGCGCAGCTGAGGTTTCCAACTGGCTATTGAGTTGATCGTCTCTGAGAAGTGGTTTTGAGGACGACCAGACCGGTAAAGTTCCCTTCCGTAAGCAGTCAGAATGGTATTGATCTCTTCGATGTTCTGGTAGGTGTTACCAAACAACTCCGAAAAAAGCAGTCCTCTTTCCTCAACCCACTGTTTGAAAGCACTGAACAAAAACTCTCTGCGCTTCTCTGTGGACTTCAGCACTGGTCTTCCAGAAGGCAGCGGAGGCCTCAGGTCCCTGATATTCGCCCTCAGCTTGTCTCCAGCATTCCTGGGTTTTAAAGGTGCAGCCATGGCAAGCGAAGCGCCCCAAATGGCTACTGAAGTCCAAGATGGGGGATGGCCAGACCTGCCCGGACGGGAAAGGAGGAGCACAGCACAGAGTAGCACAGGGAAAAGGATAGGCCAAGGACCTTCTCCTGGGTAGCCCAGAGTCTGATCAAAATCCATTGGGAAAAAGCTTTCAAGAGACGGCCTGAAGTCTAAAATGCACGGGGAGCGGTTCTTGCTGCGGTCTCCTAACTCCAGGATCGAGATGCCTGAAAGTCTTACCGTGAGCCTAATCCAATTGGCTGCCCACCTTCTAAGGCCCGCACTCTCGGACAAAGCTAAAGCTTGCTCCTTCGTCATTGTCTTAAGGTCCAAGCCTTTTACTGCAGATCTAAGCTCAGTGCTCCGAGTGGGGTCATCGGACGGGTTCACTTTTGTGGGACAAAAAGGGAGGCACAGATACAGGCCCGCGCCAAGGGCGATGGCATTTATCTTCGCTATTACCGGCATGAGGCCTCGAGAGGAGGTCCTCCCTTTTGACACTGCACACCGAACCACGTTAGAATCAACCAAAATAGACGATCGCTGGGACCTCCGTTTCTTCGAAAGGAACTCTGTGACACGAAGGACGGAAACTGACTCTTGGATGTTTATGTGTGAGGGCTTCCGAAAACTCCAACATCTCCGGACAGACCATTCTGCCTCCAAGGCCACTTGGTTGGTCAGTGCATTCTCAAGGCCATGAACTTTCACTGACTGCCAGTCCTCATCTGCAAGAGCCCTGGCTCGGATTGCATCTTCAAGCACTTCTGCCCTGCCTCCAATCACCACATGTCGGGACAGACATGAGCAGCGTCTCCGGATCTTCTTGAGAGGCGCCCAAACACTGAGGAAGGCAAACGGCTTTAGGTGCACCGACCCGAAACGGCAAGAGTCAGTCCTACAAAAATCAACACCCTCCCGGGACCTAAGATCTTCATATGGGGGCGATTTCAAGCGAGACGAAAAAGGAGTCTCCAGCCACCCAGATACTCCGTATCGCAACCCTAGACTTAGACACTGCAGGCCTCTCAAAGCCAACGTGGTGCCTGTCGGAGTCTGTGGGTCGTTGACGTCAAACCCGTACGGTCGCCTTTTCGATCGGAGCTGGGGCCTTCTCATTATCGAGAATGTTGTGCAGGGTGGCTCACAAGCAAACGATTTTATGCTGTTTGTGCAAATGAGATGGCTGAGCCACGACATCACATGACTCTGAGTTAAATCGTACTCTCTGCTGTGGCTAAGGTCTATGGGGGGTCCTACACTCCAACCACGCTCGGACATGTACTTAGTGACTTTAGCCGAACCGGCAAACAGCTCCACGAAATCGAAACGGTACGCCAGCGGGCGCTTCACGCTTTCCAGATTGTTCCCAGGCCTCTGATCTCCGAGCTCTTCATCGTTGATCCCAAAACTTTTGAGACCTCGAGCGGGGTCAACAACCGAGTATATGCACCCTTTGACTTGCATGTCTTCCACAGGACCTCAGCTACCTGCTCAGGGATTACGGCCTCACAGAAAGCTCCTTTTTGGTTAGAGGCGTCACTGCAAAAGACCTCTGGGCTAAACTCAGCATGTAGCTCGGAGCAGGCAAGCGGGATCAAGATCGAAGCGAGGACCAACTCATCGGCTGTGGTCCTGGGCAATCGGATCATTTTGGGATGGTCCTGATTCATGTTCATGCTGTCTACGAGGCTGAAAACTCTATGGAACAAACCCATCAAAGGTCTCCGGTACATGTATGCTGAAATCCAGCCTCCTAACAAACACACGCGAAGTACGTCAGTTGTGCGCGTGAGCGAGCAAAGTTGGAGGCTGATCACAGAAAGCGAAATGCGCTTCTCAATTGGTGCGCCCACAGTCACAAGGCCTTGGTCTCTTGCCTTGTGAGAGGCATTGACGACCGCACCGACGATCTTTGCCTTGTCGCTCAAAACATCTTTCTCGGGGCTGCCTAAAATACCTAAGTCTTTGTAAGCCTGCAGGGCTTTCTGGATCTTTGCATTCGCCCGAGACTCCTCAAGCGTGGTTGACAGGGACTCCCTACTCATTGCAAAATAGTCATCTATGCAAAGTCCCTCACAGTCTTCCTCAGACATTAGAGGGGAGCAGCTCTGAAGCCTACACTCATCGCTCAGAAGTCCATGGCTCTTTAGCAGGGTGGCGTGGGCACTGGTGGCTATGTCTACGCCTGCGTGATCACCTTGAAGTATGGCACGAAAAGACACAAAAAGCAAATGCGGAGAACTCCCCGCAGCCCGACGGCCTTTCATTCCCAGCCTGTCTCCATGGATATCTCGCCGATATCTGGATCTCGCCTGGCGGAGCAAATAGGCCGAGTAGGCGTTGAGGTGCTTTAGGTCTTCTGCTTCAACCGGTGGTCCTACAGTGTTTGAGAAAGCTCTTGCATCTGTGGATGCTATTTGGTGATAAAAATCTTTCCTATCAGTAACCCCTTGCGCTATATAGTGGGTGGCGGGGTTACAAAACCAGTCGGAGAGGTCAGGGCCTCCTGGGAGGAAAGCACTTGGACCCAGCACTCTGCGCTCACAGCTGTTTCTTGACCTCCGGTCTCCTATCTGTCTGTCCATCTTGGCATTCTTATAGGCATTAAAGATGCGAGTGTAGCATTCCGGATGCTTTTCGAAGCCTTCTCCGTCATGGAGGAAGAGCAGGTTTTTCTCATCCCACAGTTCAGCCAGAGCCACGATCTGCTGCGTCTCGTCTGAAATGAAAGGGACATCTGACCCGCTCGGTTCTGTCTTGAAAAGTAGCGAGGCAGGCTCGCGGTAGGCCAGGACAAGGTCATCATCGAGGAGATTTGTAACCTCCCATTGCCCAGTCCCAGACAGGACTAGCCTGCTTGCATCCAGATTCCTATAAGGCCGCAACTCCTCTGCCTCTGTCATGGGAGCTACCTCAAAACCATTGAAACTCCTGTCGCAGGGGTCACAAGAAGGTCCAACGGCCGTCAAGGCCTGAGACAGCTCTGAAAGTCTTGCAACTAATTGTGGAAGCCTACGGCCCATACCAGCGACACATGTCATCGCAGCAGGGCCCTCCGCCCTGATGAAGCCCCGGATCCGTGCATACAGGCTCAGGTGCACAGGCCGCGGGGCTCTCCCCAAGACCTCCAGCTTGCAAGGACCAGCATTGTAGTAGTAGTTCAAAGCTAACAAAACCACGATATGCACTGCCCTGGAAAGGTGGATCTGTCTTCTCCTCCTCTGAGAGAGGGTGGGAGGCATCCGTGCCCAATGCTCACCCAAAGGGAGCGGGGCCGGGAACAAGGACCGTTCTGCACTGACATCAGTGCGCAGCAGATGGAAAGTCTGAGCCAAGTGAGCAGCAAAAGGTGTCCGGGTCCTCAGGACGGCCGAAGTAAGACAGGCACACCACTTAGGATATGACATGTCCTGCTGCAATGCATTGAATTTTGCTTCATGGTTGAACTTGTTCTTCACATCATCGTGGTCAACAGGAGGATGTGGGGCTGAATTCTCTCTCCCCTCAAAGGCCTCACGTGCCTTCACAGTAGAAGCCTCGGGAGATCTTGCACTCTTCAGGCCTGGGCCTGGTTTCCTCCGCCTCCCTTTGGCTTCTTGGGGAAGCGAGGTCGGCGTTTCGGAGAAGCCTCTCCGTTGTTCTGGTCGGTCGATGTAGTCTGACCGCTGGCCTTCTTCCCAGCTGTCTCTTGCTTCTTGTTGGTCATGATGTCCAGGTCCTTCAAATAGGCTAGCAGGACGGCCCCCCACGCGGCCGGCATCAATGGGCTGAAAGGCCTCGCCACTGACAAGGGAGTCCCCTTTTCTGAGAAGAGAGTCGCTGGTGGCTCCTCCACCAATGTCACCAGGAAAGCGGTGCTCCAACTCTGATCCAGGGCCGCTTGGCCCAAAGCTGTCACAAACAATGCCAGGTGCTCCTTTACACCATCGAAATCTTGAGCAATTGCAGCATCTACTATGTACCCAACAACCCAAAGGATCGTCCCGAGGTCTCGGGATTGCTTGAAAGCCCCATGCCTCTCCAGGTAAGCCAGGAACGACAGGCTGGAAGACGCCGCTGCATCCTCTGATGTGGGCACTACTGACTTTGGCGAAGGGCCAGGTCGGATTGCATCCTTTCCCTTCGGGCGACTCCTCTGGTAGAAGAGGAGCTGCCGCTCCCTCCTCCTGGCTGCAGGTCGAGTAAGGGATCTGCATTGTGGGCCGTCAAATGGGCCACGAGTGAGGTCAGGGCTGAACTCTGCTGGGACAGCGCTGCGAGCACTGGGTCTGAAGATGCTGCAAAAGGGTCGCTCGGCTCTTCCACAGTCTTCTCGTCCTCCAGAGCGGCTGGGTTGGCCTTTTGCCTGGTCTTGGGCGGTGGTCCCAAAAGAGCAGCCACCTTCTGCACTGCTTGGCCCCTTGGCGGGCCCATCTTTGCGAAGCTCTGAGACAACGGAGGCATCTGTGGGTATGGTCCACGACCCCCTCCACCGGAAAGTCCTTGTGCATCTCCTGCAGAGGTGACTGGTGCTCTGGTAGGCACCCTCTGCTGTTCTTGAAGGCTCGCCAAGGCCTGAACCTGGGCTGCTAGTAGTGTCACCTGTTCTGACAGAGCTGCATTTGTCATCCTCTTTGCCGGCGCCTTCTTGGTCGCAGCGCTTTGCTTTGCAGGCAGCTGAAGGTACTCTTGCTCTTCTCGAGCAGAATAAAAATTTAGTCTGGCATGACCCACTTCTTCTGCCCAGGTCTTGGCAGCTACGGTCAAGGCGGCTGACACGGGGAGAGCTGCTGGAAAGGTGTCTTCGAAGGTCTGGATGTCCTCCAGTGAATCCGTCACTGGATCATATTCTCGAAGGGCCTCCAAAGCTAGATCCGAGACATCGATGAGAAGTACGTGGGTCTCCTGGTCCAGCTGCACAGCCGCCCCCGAGTCATCTTCCTCACACAGTCCTGCGACACATACATGTGATGGTCCTATGAGGTCCTGATCATCGGCTGACTGAGCTGCAAGCAAAGCATCATGAGAAAAAGACTCGATCGGCACTGCTATCAAAAAACCTGAATCTCTTGAAAGAATTGGCAATGCAAAAACTTGCTCATTGTCCCCTGACTTTGAAATCTCAGAGGGGATCGAAAACACTAAGAGGCTAGGCTCTCCTACCTCTGCGAACCTGAGGGCGGCTTTCCGCATTGCTTCAAGGGAGGGATACACACACGAGCTGCGATGCAAAAGGCGTGAACCTCGATGAAAGATGGGTAAGTCCTCAATGATCGCTGAATCGTCCCTACGGAGCAAGAAACGAAGGGCTTCTCGCCTGGCTCCTGGAGGCCTAAGCCCCTGAGAATCACCCAATGAGAACTGGGCAAGTTCGGCACGGCACTGGCAGGTCGGTAAAATCCACCTGTCTGAATGGCAGACCAGGCTTCGTGTCCTTGGGCGAATGCCCTCTCGGCTCTCTCCTTAGGTGTCGTAGAGGAAGTGGCCTTGAGCTTTTCCTGACACAAGTTCAAGAGATACCGTGGAACCTCCGGCACTGGGCTATGAGGACTCTCTGGTGCCCCCGGATAAGGTCGACTAATGTCGCTCACCCCTATTGGCAAAGTCCCTTCCTCAACAACCTCCCACTCTGGGGCTGCTGGCACAGCTTCTAAGGCACTAAGGTTCTGGCTCAACCTGGAAACTCTAAGGCTCAGCTTGGCGAGTTCCTCACTCACAAGTTTCAGTTCCTCCCTTAGCGAGAAAAGAGCTCCCTCAGTGCTCATGCAAGTATCCCTGAAGGCGGGACGACGAACGAGGAGCGGGCCTAGTCGGAGGAGGCTGAGAAATCCAGGTGCGAAGCGCGGGAAAATGCCACACAAGTGCAAAACCGATGAAGAAAAGACAGGGGATCACGAGGCAGATTCCAGTGGCTACTCCGAACAAAAAAGGAGCAAGAACCGAAGGATGACAGTGTGCCGGGCAGGCCAAGTAAGTGCTGGCCTGGAGCAAGGTCGACAGCCCAGCTACCCACCGTTCCATGAAGCTTGCGAAGAATGTTCCGTGGTCGAAGATATTGTCAACAATATATATATATATATGGCTAGCTAGTTGGTTAGTGTCATGCCGAACACGTTTGACAATTGTGAAGAAGTGGAGTCTCTTATCACTCACAGGGGCACCTCCACGGCAGACGGTGCCGGCATTCTCTCTTGTCTCGTCGGCAAGTGAGTGCTCAAATGGTCATAGACCTGACTGCCGGCCACAATGCCACAGTGCTTAACAAGTCCAAGGAACTGAGAGATCAACGGAAGTGACACAGTGGTCAGCCAGCAGCAAAGTGAAGAGAATAGAAAGGTCCGTGAGGTGAAGAGACTTAACCCAGGAGTAAACCAGTCTGGAAAAGCGGTGAAAGCATGCCGTCCAGGGTACTAAAGGGAAAACAAAACAATCCAGCATCAAGGCAAAATGCACTGATACACTGAAACGAATTTAAAACCAAAAAAGCTGAAGCAAAAATGGAAGCAAACCATCAAATCACATGAGTCACATGAGCGTACAAAGCTTGGCCACGGCAGATTTCGGCCCTGGGCCTCTGACCCGGATAGGTCGGACCGGACTAGATGCTGGCTCGCCCTCCGCCGATGGTTCCTGGCAAAGCGTCGTGTGAAGCATTAAAGCTGCAACCTAAGAGCGATGGCCTCCAATTAGCTGTGGCATCCTAAAGCTTCCTTAATAAAGCTGTAACTAGGAAGTGGAGTGTGATCAAACACCCCTCCAGTTTGGCACCAATGATGCCTTATGCCAAGGACCGTCTCGTTTAATACGATCCAACCCGCCTCTTTGGCCTCCCTCGACAGTGGCAACCCGAAGCCTCGCTAAACATCAACACTAGGCCATCACCAGGCTACCACCAGGCCACACAGCCCTAATCGAGTCGCTCAACTTTAAGCTAGCAGCTAGTTGCAAGCAACAAACAAGAGTAGAACTTGGCAACAACAAGTGGCTCAAGTGGCTGAGCTTGAGCGGGTCTTCCAGCCCAAAACAGCAAAACCCCACACTTCTGGTGCCGCCAACATCGCAGTTCTTCTAATTACGGCAGTCTTTCTTTCTTTCTTTCTTTATTTCTTCCTTTCTACCCGGAGGGTAGGCCGCTATAGAAGAGGTATAGGCTACTAGTTAATGGCATTATTCTTAAACAAATGTACGAGTACCAAGAAGCTGAGTTTCTCTTTGTACGAATGCACACTGAGCAATCAACGCACGGAGTGCTGCTTCTGCAACCGCAAGTACGTATCCTGATGGAGGGGGATTGGAGTCATTGCTTCCCTGCCTAATCGCAACTGATATAACTTCTTGGATGACTGTGGCCATGTCAAGCAATCGGGACATGTGAGTTCATAAGCATCAGAACTTGGCACATGAAATTTGCAACGTTCTAGTTTGTGAAGGTCCCAGGACCTCAGTTGTTTGGAGCAAGCAGTACAGCAACCAATGAAAAGTTCAAGTTATGTCTCAAAATCTCTCTCCTGAATTGTCCTCATCAAGTGGTTTTCCTGGCACTGACACATTCCGAGGCGAAGCTCAAATCCGCCAGTCAAATCCGACAGATACGACGAACAATTTGACACGTTGGCAGAGTCAATTTGACAGCTGTGGACCAATGGTGGATTGCATGAGCCAACAACAAAGCGGGAGAACTAACAGCTTCGGCGTGTCCAACATGGTTGTAGACCCCAAGCTCTGCAAGCATTCCAATCTTCAACATTGACTCTTTGTCACCGGAGAGCGCTTGTGGCGCTTGGATCTCCTGCATCTCTCCAAGAACGCAGTTCAAATTTCTCGACTCATCCACGGGGTCCTCAACAATGCAGGTCCGCACAGCATCCAAAAATGGAAGGCGAAGTTTGACGTCCACAAGATTGAAAGATCTTTGTTCGATGTTCAGTCAACTATGAAAGGCATGAGGAAAGGATCAGTGAGGCCATGTGCACTTCAACCCCAACAGTCAGAGGTCCTCCACATGCAGTCGCTGACAGTTCCTGTGAACAGAAGTGAGACAGCACAATGAAACTGAAACTCTGCAGATATTGTCAATGATCTAGACAAGCATGTGGCGAGTATTCTGGAGAATGTTTCTAACTTGGAGAACTGTTGTGTCCAAGTCTAACTAGGTGCGATCAGACTACATGTTTGGAGAATCAAAGGGTTCCCTTTCCCACGTGACTAGGACTAGGAGACTTAACTAGCTCACATTATGAAATCCCCATCAAATCTCACAACACATACAACATTTTCCCAGCCTGCCCTTCAGCTTGATTAGGACACTGTCATTTGTGGATCTCCTTTGCCCGATTCGAACAGTGACGACCTGGCAACAGAAAATGATCTGCATAATATGCTCGGAATTTGACTTCCTCCGTTGTAAACTAATGCATCTTCTGTGTTCATCAAAAGTGGCTCATCAAATGCAGCGACAGCCAGTCAAAGCGCAAGTTTCCCTTCGTTCCGTTTGATTCCAAGCGAAGTTCCCTTCGCACTGCCAACTTCGTTCCAAAGAAGCACTCCGAAGCGAACTAGAAGTCAAACTCGCCTCCCGTCCCCAGTCAAACTCCTGGCGGAACGGCCCTCCCATCCCGATTCGTGTAGCTTTAGAGACTCAAAAGAACACTCCTTTCTTTAGTTTAGTTTGTTGGAAGAGGGTAGGCCATGAGGAGGTAGCTTTGAGGAGGGTAAGAAGTACTTAAAGTACCTAGCAGCTACTAGAGGGAACACTACCGCTACCAGAAGCCAGGACGTACTCTCCACTCGGGCTTCTTCAAAGTTGATTTGGTTCCTAGACTTTTAGGAAACTTGTATAAAAAGTCTGCAAAAGGGAGAGAGCACCAACCAAAGGGCTCAAGCACCTTCCTTTTTCCTTTTATTCAAGAATGACAAAGGAGCAAGTTTAATTTTGCCAT
The DNA here is from genome assembly GCA_963970005.1 of Durusdinium trenchii. Taxonomy (NCBI): domain Eukaryota; class Dinophyceae; order Suessiales; family Symbiodiniaceae; genus Durusdinium; species Durusdinium trenchii. Next base: position 795,344 of record CAXAMN010022273.1, on the reverse strand, counting down.
CTCATGTTGCATCAAGCGGGGGGATCATACATTCGACCAAATAGGCACGGCGCAATGCCCTTCAACGCGTGATTCGACCTGCCTGGCTGTAGAATTGAAAGAACCGGAGAACCATCTGCCCAAGCGAGAGGCTACCTGCTTGACAGAGAGTGGTCGGTACTTCCCCAACCACGGCTCTTGTGACGACGGCATTCAATCGTTCGAGAGTTTTGTGGCTAAACATGTGCCTCAACGCTGGACACATGAATAGGCTAGATTGCACCAATCTTTGGTACAGCAACTTGTTGGCCGACTATCGTGACAGTTTATTTGCATTGAATCTATGCATAATCAAATGCATAATTATGCTGGATACAGGAACTGTACAGCCAGACTTGTCTCTGATGAACACGTGTTCGCACAATCTGTCCCATCTCTGTGATCCCGGCAGGTCCACCAGCCGCGGGCAGCCTGGTCCATCCACACGAAAAGCCGGATGGGGATGACATCTTTGGGGAGTGCAAGACGGAGGTGTGAATGTTCGGAGTTCGGATGAGCCAGCATGTGCGCATTGCGCATGTTCGCAATCCTTTCCCAAAAATCTTACATGTTGAACGGACCTGAGACACACTTCCACAATGTAGGACCTTCACTTTCCATAGTCTCCTCCAGCTCCACACGGCTTTTGGTTAGTGTCTGTCATTCGGTGTACCGTCAAAGTGGCCTCCACCTTCTGCTCAGCTTCATCAGCATTGCCATCCTCCTAGCTAGGGCCAGAGTCTTGCTACCATCCTTTGGTACATATTGCTTGCGCACCTGTGCACTCTTACAATTGCCAAACCAGTGGTGCAGCGAACAAATGCCTGTTCCCCCTACAGATTTCAGATCTAAGTGCGAATCAAGGCTCCTTAAAAACCGCAACTGGAAGCATCACTAGTCTGATCTTCGGATGAACCTGGCGGCTAAGGCGTCCGAACAGTCATCTTTCCCACGGGACGCGGACACAAGAGGCAGCACTTTCTGAGTTCGACTGAAGTTTGGAATTGATGTTTTGAATCAGGCTGTCAGACACTGTCAGGCTGTCAGTGCATCTTTACCTACACTGATCTTTGCAGAATTGCTTCTCCCTCCCAATGGATATTCTGCTGTGAGTGTGATACAAATTGACGATGAAGTGTTCAAAAAAGAACTTGGTCTCTCGCTCTCGCTCTATCTCTCTCTCTCTCTCTCTCGCTCTATCTCTCTCTCTCTCTCTCAATGCAGTACTTAGAGTCTGACTGGCAATTCACTCCTGTTTGTGCCTGTAGAAAAACTTTTGTGCCTCAATCCCTGCAGTTCACAGGTTCCTTCCTAAACCGTCTGAGTCTAAGTCATCCCGTGCCGTCCCGCACCTGCATGAAGTAGATGGCCATCAAGGTCAATGCATAGGACGAAAGGTGGGACTGGGACGCCCCGCAAACTCCGTTGGCCTCGCACTAGCGCCATATTTTGTGGGTTCCTGTTCTTAAACTCTCCCAAGTGCACAGGCAAGCCTCATATAGTTGTTGTATTCCTTCAATATATAAATATACACCGTCTACACCTTATCTTCCACCACATTGTCACATTGTACCTTCTGGTGTAATGACTATGACTGTCAACCTATGATGTTACAAAGCCACCAGCCCTCAATCACAAAACAGAAGCAATACATTTGAAATTTACTTATCTCCAGACATCTCCAGGCGCGCAATGAACTGACTGCAGAGTGATCTGGAGCAGATTGAGTAAGATTCGTCTGCCAGTGTTGTCCAAAGATAGAATTTTGCCGCGTCGTCGGAATGTTTTAATGTGAACAAGCCAGTCTAATGAGGCGGAACCAAAATTTGCATCGACACTTTTCACGAAACACGTCCCTTGTTTCCAATTCATTCCCATTTCTCATGAATAGAATAGCTGGATTGGAGGGGTGAAAAACTAAGAGGGCCCGTGCCTTTGCCCAGAGCTTCACTGTAATCACGAGATCCCGAATCCTTTCATCCAAACTGGAATACGCCTGGAATGCAAAACCAATTCGCAGACTTGCAGATTTGAACTTGCCAGATTATATAAAAGGAGAGAGCTTGCAATTGGCAATGCTGCAGCTGACTGTCTTTGGGACTTAAACCAAAAATAGGAAGAGCACACACGCACACTCACACACTCGGGAAAGTTCACACGAAACTGAATGCCACACGCCACACGCCCACCTAGGTCCTAGGTATGAAAGCCTAAGAAGCCGAAAGTGTGGTATGTAAAGCGCTCTGACCATGAAGCCTCCAGGAAACCGAACACTCTCAAAGTTCTCGAAAGGCGGAATTCCCGAAAAGCGGAAGACAACGACAGGATGACGACGAGCGCTCGCAGCTGCAGAACTCATCAGCCCTTTATTGGAGAGTGGAGTCAAAGGTTGGTCAATATTAATAAAGCAGGTACGTCTGGAAAGCGTCCTTTCCAGATATCAGCCACAATTGCAGCCCTCTTCGTTGGGCAATCAACTGCAATCTGGGATTGCCCCCCTGCTCTATAAAGACCGACAGGTTCTCTTTGATTCCAAGGGTTTCACACACATACACACACACGCACTTGTTGTTCGTCCGAAACCAGAGCAATTCCATCAAAAAAACATCAAGCGCAGCAATCTTGTCTATGGAAATGGTTCAATGGACAACAAAACTTCAAAAGCATCACCCATCAAGGCGGACCTTGAGTAGCTTGGTGTTCTGCAACGGTAGTGTATTGTGGCACGAGAGATCTACCTGCGTGCCAGTCCAACGCTTAGAAATGGCGTGAGAGGTACCAAGGTCTTGAAAGGATGCAAGCCTTCTTGGCGTTGTGGAATGGATAGTGTTTGTTGTGGTTAAACGTGCACGGTTCCACATTCAACATTACAAGGGACTGCCCAGGCAAAAGACTCAAAGTTGCTGAAGCGACTCTGTATCCAATATTGCTTCAATCATCAGAGCTCTGATTGCATCGCAAACTCAAAGCCAACCAGCCTCTAGCTCGCCCTCGAAGCAAAGCTTGAGAATTGGAACTCTTGCATGTAAGACCTGCACAAGAAAGGCAACTCAAGCAAAACTCTTGGGCGTGTGTAGTGATGAAAGCTATGTGGCATGCAGCACAAAGTCTTCAAACCTGCCAAAATGAGATTCGCACACAGCCACACCTCTTGAGCCATTGTGAACTCTGGATGCTCCCGTAACAGGGGGGCCAAGCGCTCACCTGAGCAACGATAAGACTGGTCTGTGCGGACATCCAAACTTCAATTTGCGGGTCCACCAGTCTTGAACCTGAGAATCTCTGCTGAGACAGGGCCACCCGGCTGAGAATCTCTGCTGGCTGCTTCTGCTCCTCTTCCTCATCCTGCCATTCACTTGGTCTGAGGCAGGGTCATCAGTGTTGATGTCCAAGCCCTAGCCATTTGCAAGACGGTTGCATCTTCAAACCTCCGTTGTTCATGGTTCTTGGGATGTACCAGCCTCAGCCTAAGCCTCAATACAGCCTTTGGACCAAATCGAAAAAAGAATCAACATGATATATGTCTTTTTTAAGAAAAGGCAGAAAAGGACTTGGGGGGAATCCGGGTGTCTCTTGGTGTCTCGGAGTTTCTCGCCCTTCCCCATTCGGCCTGTGTCTCCTTCAGCTCATAGCATGTGGCATCGAGATCCGAGAACTGGCACACCGGCTCCGAAAACGAGTCAAAAGAAAGAGGTTTAAGAAATCAAAAACCTCAAAGTTCGAAAGGCGAGGAACCTTCAAGTGTTAATTGGGAACCTCCCAAGTGCTGGCTCATTGACTTTCCCGGCTCACTGACTTTCCCTTAAATGGGTGTTGAGAGACTTGTATGTCCAATTTCGCTGCAAGGACATGTAATAAAGTGGGCCTGTAAAGACTAGCCACTTCCAACTACAACCAGGATCCTGCGGTTGTAAGGAGGTTGTTCTTTGTACGGCAGAATTGGACAAGACTCTTGATGGTGCACCAGTGCACCCCACAACAAAGTGAAAAACTGTTAGTTCAGGGGACCGTGACGTTGGATCGTGTTAACCTACGCCATTGATCCCTCATTAGGCCTCATTCGATCGATCGGCATCCAAGCGCCTTCGTCCCAAAGCCGTTCGCAGCGCTGCCAAAAGGGCTAACACGCCAGTTCCGGCCCAGGCGAAGAGCGACTGCCTCGCAGAAAGGTCAGAGAGATCTGCGAATCCAAAAATCCGGCCTTGGACGCTACTAGGGGCTCCTGGCCATACTACTAGGAACAAGAAGCTACTAGGGGCTCCTGGCCATACTACTAGGAACAATGTTTGTTATTAGAAACAATAATTCAATTAGAATTGAAACTGGGACTGGCTTATGGCTTACCTCCATTCAACGATGACGCTCGAGCAACGAAAAGAAAAACATTAAATTAAGTTAAGGATCTGCCCTTGACTTGAGGGCGGTGTCTGGCAGCGAAGCAACAGTGAATTTCCCTCTCTAGAAACTTATGTAAGAAAGGGAAAACGGGAAGACGTCTTCTAGACTCCAAATGAGTCTGTCTGTTTTGGTCAACCCGTGTGTTGGTGTGTTGGTTTGATCCAAACCAATGACAAAATGTGAGACCCCCCTGCTATGCTGAAGAAACCAGTTTGACAACCAATCAACAAATGTGTGTCCTCCATTCGCGCTGCTAAGGCCATTTCGTCCACTTCCCCTCGGCCTCTAGAGCCTCGATACATCGGGACATGCGCTGCCTCACCTGATCGCATCGAACGCTGTGCAAATCAATCTTAATATTTCTCTGCTGCATCACCTGATCCTTGGAAAAAATAAATCTTTCTCTCGTTTCCTTAGAAAAATGGTTTCACTCTCTTTAGCTGTTTACCTCAGCGTTCAATTATGCCTCTAAAGCAGGTGGATGAGTCCTCTGTGCAGAACTGAGACTGACTGATTTTCTCTCGTGCATGTTCAGCTGTAAACGGTGCGACAGCGACACTGGTGTTGATCAAGCCAGATGCGTGTTCAAAACAGAACAATACAACAAAGATATATAGCTTCTTCCTGCACAAGCATTTCCAACAAGCCTGCCGCCACAACACCCACACCAACACCACAAGGGTACCTTGTCGGTCATCTCATACTCATTGAGCCTGAAGAGTTTGATAGGCTGCTAGAAAGGCAACTCTCAACAGCTACTCAGGGAACCTAACTTGCCAGACTACGAGCGATTCAGTGGGTGGACAGAGTGCCTACAGAAAGGCATGGTATGCAAGGTTCTGTGAAAAAAAAAAGGCTACTCTCCCAGGAAAGAAGCAGGCCTTCCATCATGCAAAATACAAAATCAATCAAATCACCCCTTATAACCTCTTGTGCATGTCGACATGTCTCCCAACCGCGCTTATCTCGAACTTGCTGCTCGATCCAGGAATTTGGCGGCTGCCTGGGAGCTAGAACGAGGAAAGCTAAGCTACTCTTGCAGCAGCAATCCTCCAATGTTGAGCACAAGTCGATTGAGCATAATTCGACGCAGCAAGCCAAAGGAGATTGCTGTGGCCCATGCAATTGAGCACTTCCCAGTCAGTCCAATTTTTCACAAAAGCAGCAATGCAGCCACAAGGGCACATACAAATAGGAATGCTTCCATGCCTGACTTCTTACGTGGAGGTAGTCAAGAATGGAATGATGCTTGTGAATTTGACAGAAATCACAAATACTTTTGCTCACGTCCTTACTTGTTCCTGTCTTTCGTTTCAGAAAAACCTCCCACTAATTCCAGACAAAACGAGAGACAACCCTTCCCTTCAAGCCTATTTTGGCGGCCGTGGGTCAAATGTTGGGGTGCTACGGCAGCCTGACAGGTGATAGGCTGTCACGACGGAATCTCCTAACAAATGTCCTCTCAAGAACGTGATGCTGGATGATCTCAGTGCACCATGGAAGACGTAAGTGATCTAAATGTGCATATATATATATATATAAGTATATTTAGTATTATATGCTTATATATATATCCTATTATATATTTACATATGTAGTTACAATTGAAAGTGGTGATTTGACAGGCTTTCCAGAAAACACGCGAAAGATTCGCCAGACAGGAACAAAATGGATCAAGATTTCAAAAAACACAATAAAATCGGTTTGGCACGCCTACATCTGTGGTTGTCACACTGTTGTCAATTGCAAAGTCTAGCGTGAAAGTCAGGCCCGTGAGAGGTGTGGTGGGATATCGCTGCCAACTCCCAAGACTGCCACCGCCTTCAAGGTGGGAGATCGCTTGAAATCATCCCTTTCCTGAAGTTGGAGGCCATCGCTATTGGGGCTATTGGGTTGGAAGCCATCGCTAGTAGGATGGAGGTCATCGCTTCTAGGTTGGAGGCCATCGCTAGTAATGATGGAGGCCCTTCTAGGTTGGAGGCCATGACTTCTAGGTTGGAGGCCATCGCTAGTAGGACGGAGGCCATCACTTCTAGGTTGGAGGCCATCGCTATTGGGGCTATTGGGTTGGAAGCCATCGCTAGTGGCATGGAGGTCATCGCTTCTAGGTTGGAGGCCACCCGTGACTCTTCTTCATCCTGGTCCTCCTGTTCTGAGCGTTGCATGCCTTTCTTTAGCTTGTTTCTGGTCTGACACTTCGCCCCCTCCCTGCCACCTGAGCTAGGGGGGCCCCTCTCGCCAAGGAAAAGCCATCGCTAGTAGGATGGAGGCCATCCCTAGAAGGACGGAGGTCATCGCTTCTAGGAGGTTGGAGGCCATCGCTAGTAGGATGGAGGTCATCGCTTCTAGGTTGGAGGCCATCGCTAGTAGGATGGAGGCCATTGCTAGTAGGACGAAGGCCATGACTTCCAGGTTGGAGGCCATTGCTATTGGGACTATTGGGTTGGAAGCCATCGCTAGTAGGATGGAGGCCATCGGCCATCGTTTCTAGGTTGGAGGGCAGAGGGGTCTCCTGAATATTTTCCAAGCAGGGCTCCACTCTGACAGTAGGGTAAAGGACAGTATTGTTTGGGAAAGCCTGTGTCCCACCACTGCCTTGCACAACGTTTTGACCCCAGCTGACTGGATTTATTCCCCTATACCTTTTGTAGTGAGCTCTGTGTACTATCTGAGCATGGTCTGAGCCCCATCAGCCATCTGCCCCCTATTCTGAGCCCCGAACCACTGCCTTAGCGCCGGTTGTTGACGGGGTGGCATGAGTGGGTCAGGGGTATTCAATCCACAATAGACTAAAAGACTTATGGGTGTGCAACAGGATGAGAACCGAGGCCCAGAGTAGTCCTTGACATGTCATCATGACCCACAGCATTTTGTTTTAGGTGGTTGGAAATCCCGGAATGCACTTTGTCGATCATTTTCAACAAGACACCGTCCCTCTCTTTTACAGCATCATGAACCATGAATGAGTCTTTGGAGTTCACTGCTCCACAACTCCACATGACATGACAATCAACACAAAACGCCCATGCGACGAGGTGCAGCCATTGTTGGGGCACTGTGCCACTGGCAAGCTTGCGCCGTGCCTATGTACACCTAGGGCTGAAGCACTAATGGTGCAAGCTGTGAAATCGCACAAGTCAACTCTCCATGCTTGCCAGCTTTGTTTCGTCATCGACACAGCTCACAAGTTCAGCTCAGGCGCGCACGAACTTCCAGCTACAAAAGTAGCAAGAAATATACAGGAACAGAACCGGAAATGGACTGCTGATGCCTATGAAATCATTCTACAAACACGATAGACGTGCCGATTCCTATGGCCATGGTGCATGTAGCGAGAAGATGCGACCACGAGCTTGGTACCGCGTGGTATGTCCTATGGGCATGTGCAGCGCGGACGCATGTGAGAGTGCCCGGATGAATCCAAGCGAATGCCGCTGTGCATGATGCATGATGCGACGAACACGAGTGTTGCATAGGAGTGACATAGGGGTCACTCCGCTCATGGGGGCCTCAGTTGCGCCAGACAAGAAATGGCGTCACACAGTCCAGGTGTGGATCCGTTTTGATCTGAATAACTAAACTCCTTCAAATAGCCATACAGTCCCCAAAACACTTTTTGGCCACAAACAAAACGGTTGGATGGAGTTGAAACTATCCTAAGGCTTGTCCTTTAGCAGAGCTCCAACCTGACAAACTCGAGTGCTTTGGGTGTCTCTGGGTGTCTCGACCCAGGAGGAAACCCTCCGTGAAGCCTCATTGATTCCAATAAGCAAGTATTTTGCATGTGTTCAATCATTTAGACAATCCCATTTCCTCCCAGTTGCCTCCGTTCACTTCCTTCAAAGCTTCAAGGATCAGAAGCTCTCAGGCGGTCTCTCCGTCTTCTAGTTCTCTTAGGGACAGTTCTCTGCAGAATAGGCCCCCGTGCAACTAGCGCTTTTTCACAGCCCCGAGAAGCCCTTGCAACTGAAGCCAAGAGCCGGCGCAGCGAGGCAGCAAAGGCGTGGGGAGTTGGATGGTTGCGTCCATCTTTCTTGATGCAACACTTCACAACATGACCTGTTCCTGCTATTGCCAGGTTTCAGTTCCGTTGGACACCTTCCAGTCCTTGGCACACTGAGAGCTCATATTGATGGTATAATTCTTCACCTGCTGGCGATGTGTGCACATGTGGCTGAATATGCTTGCATACAGCACCAAAGCCAGCCCGATGCAACCATACTTGTTCCAATCGCGCACAGCAAGAGAGCCTTGGCAGTACCCTTGGATCTGAAGGCTCCAAGTTGTTACTGTATGTATCTTTCAGAATGCATCAGTTGGGTGTCCTCTTTAATGGTGTGTCGTCCCAAGCAGGTATCCTGATTATGGAAGGGTGCAGTTGCAGTTGGTCTCTTTGGAAAGAAGACCTGACACCTCGCGTGTCAGCCTCCCTTGATCTGTACTGGACAGAAGGACCTCAATTGCCGAAGAGAACAAGGGCAGTGCTGATGCCCGCAGCCGCATAAAATTGGGCACAGGCAACCTATCGCACCGCATAAACCATTGTTGAGGGAACCTGATTCATGCGTCCTGCGATTTCTTGGGTCTCTATTCCTTTCATGTAATGCATTAATGAGGTTCCCATATTGTCCAACAAGGATCTACAGGCCTGCCACTTGCCACTGATTGCCTGTGAAGCCAGTGCATGCATCAGGGCGCTTTGCATGCAGCTTGCTGGCGATAATCCAAGCTAGTCCGCCGGTTTTAAAAAATACCAGTCAGACGTGGCATGGAGTAAAAGGTTCTCTGAATTGTGCAGGTCAAAGGCAGCCTCTACAGGGAACAAAAAAGAATTACTTCATCAGGGTTCCCAGTCTACGATGGACTGACGATTGTGCATGGTTTTCGGGCTCGTCTATTGTCCTCAAGAAGGGCCGGCACTTCCAAGAGTCCGGCAGCAATTGAATGACAAGGTCTGGAACAATAGAGTGGTTCGGAAGATCTTCCCAAATGCGGTTGGTGTAAGGGTGATCAGTAACACGGTTTGATAAACAGAGTCAACAGTCGCCAAAGCCAACTGTGACATGTGTTCAGCTCACAACATGCTGCTGGTAGAGTACAGTTGGGTTCTTGTTTACCTTCTTAATCGTGAGGCAGAACCGCACCCAACATCAAGTCTTTACGCAAAAGACCAACTGACCTGCTGGTCAGGGAGCGCACATAGGTTTTTGTTGTTTTTTGTAATTTCAACATCATGGTCCATGGTCATTTTAAGATGATTGGAAAAGAGCAAACCTTGAGAATCTCTGGCGGGAAAAGCAAAGGTCAGCTTTAGTATGCTTTAGTCCCATATCGTGAAGCTGCACCAAATTTGAGACCAAGCATCTCAGACCTCGGACAGGGCACTCTCAGACCTCAGGCAGGGCAAGGTCGCGGCTACACTGTTGTTCCTTCTTTCCTTGAGTATTATTATGGTTGCCCTGAATTTGTAGCGAACGGTTCTCGTTTAACTTCGGGGTCTGGGGTACGGTGACGTTGCTTTCACGTTCACAATTCACAAGCCGCCGTTCGCAACCGTCCGCAGTGTGATGAAAATGCTCTCTAGTTGGGGAAAGCTTTTGGAGAAAGTGTTGGATGGAAGCAGGACATATCAGATTTATGCGAAACAGTGCAGAAACTTCACACGCCCAAGTGCAAAGGGTGATTTTGCTGTGCAGGTTCAATGTTTTATGAGGTCAGCAGTGCGTGTAATATTGTCATTTGGATTGGCGTTCTCAAGTTGTCTTTTGAGGAATGTTTCTGTGCTTTCGGGATTTGCTCTTGAAGCGCTTGCCTCGAATCCGTGTCTTCGTGACAAATCTCAGAAAAAGAATTGTGATTTGACGGGATCTGGGTGAAGTAGCAATGGGTCGAGAAGGTGGTGCAGCGCAAATCTGCAAGACATCTGCAAGACATGTCAAGTTGCGGTGCAGTCACTTTTGGTGGCAGGCGCAGTATTTTGCACGTGTTGGAGGCTGCGGCATTGGCATTGGGGCTTGGATTGCGAAGTTGCTTTGGGAGGGCTGTGTGCAGTAAGTCTTGTACAAAACGCCCGCTTTGAAGACTTGAGCACAGTTTTGACACATTGACGCGGCACTTTTGGAGGAAGCCTCGTACGAAACCCTCGATGTGCAAGCTTAAACGCTTCACTTTTGGAGGACGTCTTGAACGAAATGCTCGTTCCGAAGACTGTGGAGGGCACGTGGAACGAAACGCTCGTTCTCTTTAAGTCTCGTTTGAAGACTTGCTTGGCACATCACTTTTGGCAGACGCCTTGAAGGCTTGACGCGAGACTTTGGACGGAAGTCTCGTATGACATGGTCTTGGAGACACGACGCGTCGAAGACATATTCCAAGTTCTACGAAATGCTCATCTTGAAGACTGGACGCATCGCCTTTGGAGGAGTCTTGCTTCTTTTGAAGAATTGATTTATATATGACTTTTTGGAGGGACAAGACTTTCCGCCCGTGCCCCACAAGGGCATCCCAAAAGTGCCTGACTAAAACTGTCCTACAAGAGTGTCGGGCCATAGAAAAGAAGAAGGACACATTCTTACCGGATCAATAAAGGCGGGTCCTGGTGGTGTGGATTCATGTCGGAGCAATCCCAAACGCAGGCCCAGTGTTATTCTTGGCATGCCTTCCCCTACGCGGCCCTGCACGTGGTGCATGCCTTTTACGAGTTTCACACACATCATACATGCATAGATGAACATGCAAAACATGCACACGCTAAATTATACTTGGGCCGTGGGGGCCGTGGGGGCAACGAGCTGGGATAATGGCGTACCTGTCGCGCGTTGATGTATCTTAAGTTAGGTTACACGCTGGTCACATACATATTATGCATGTTCCGTCGCAATCGCAGTGGCAACGAACAAGAGTGTTCGAACATCACATGCGAGTAATCGACCACTTCTGGCAAATGTAATTTTCTTGCACATGGCTGTCTAATGATAGCAATGCCATGGATAAGTCCACGTTTCAAGCTTTGAATCACATATGGTGGCTGCGGTCGGATTTGTGCACAATCACGCATCGATGTCGAAAAACGTTGAGGGCATTCTTTTTCGGATCTTTTTTACTGCCAAAAGCAACTTGTTCGGATCAACAAAACATAAAACTAGTTAACTATAGTTCAAAACTTACCCTTGGCGACAAGCCCACAGCCTCGTGTTCCCACTTCAAGAGTTGAGGCAAACCCCTCTGCAGGATCTTTTTCGCGCGTGTAGGCCGATTGCGCCACTGCTTCGTCAGGAACCCTCCGCTCCGCTCGCTACTAGGAGCAAGGACGCTACTAGCGATGCCACGAGTAGGAGCAAAGGGCATCGCTACTAGGAGCAAGGACGCTACTAGGGGCTCCCTGTGGCAACACTTGGCAAGTGAGGAGACTGCGTTGGTGAGGCCTCTGTGTCTTGGGAGTGGGCGTGGTTTTGGGATTCGAATGCCTGAGCAGCTCCACCAGGAATGTCCTGGACTCCACATGTGACTTGCGATTGCAGCTTGGATGCGGGTTGACCCATGAGAGATGGTTTTTCAATAATTTCTGGAGCTCAGCTCCTCCATAGCTTGGCCTGCCTCCTTGCCCTGCTGGATAGGGAATGTTTGAGGGTAGCACAACCTAAACAGTGTCACTCGAAGTACACGGTCCACAATGTCAATGATCAGCGCGGCCTTCCCCCTCAGGTCGCCTGGCTCATGGCGCGCGCTCCCTCCCATCTGGAAGGACAGTCAAAAAGGGAAGTGGGGCACGAGTTTCGTGCCAAGAAAGCATCGGAGGTGGCCATGTCAACATGCTCATGCCGGACCATGCTCATGCAACTCATGTGGCACCACATTCACACCGGTGGAAGAGGGACTTGGTCCTGCATGAGCTTCCTGCTCGATGCCCAGTGCTCTGCTGGGCCTTGTCCGAGGTCGTGGGGAAAACCACATTCGCAGTGCGTTGACTGGCGCACAGGTGAGAGGCCAACTTGATCCGTGTGGATCGGGGCGAGTGCAAAGCGGTTGCGAGCTCTCACCTTGACTTTCTCCTGGTAGCGAATCCTCGTCTCAAACCGGCCATCGTGTAGATCGCGATGGCTCTGCAGCTGCTGGTCAAACCGACGCTGGATGTCGGTCAAGCGGTGCTCGGCTTTGCTGAGCTTGCTTCGGAGTATGGTCACTTCCAGCTCCAGTTGTTGCTCTCTTTTGCGTAGAGAGGCGAGGGTGTCTAAGTTGCTCTACTCAGTCTGCGTTGATTGTTCTGTCCTGTTCAACTGCTGGTGGCCTGGTGATGGCCTGCTTTGCTGGTCTCGGTTCCATGACCACGTGGTGGTGCAGAGGTGCCATAGGCAATCGGTTGCGGATTGTTAGCGGGGTATGTTTGTTTTTTCGTGGGATATGTTTCTTTGGCTTCAGTCTTCTGCAGTGGTAAAGAGTTTCCAATTTGGATGTTCAAATAGTTTTAGTTAATTGCTTTAGTTGGATTTTTGGAGGGTTTTAGTATTTTGTACGTTTCATGTGCTTTTAGTCAATTCTAATTGATTTTCAACTAGATTTGATTTATTGTGTTAGTTGGATATGTTTTTGGCTTTAGTCTTCTGTACTTTTAATGAATGTTTAAATGGTCAGTTCTACTTGATGTTCAATTAGTTGTAAATACGTGTTAATTTCACATGTCCTTTACATGTCCATGTATTTTTGCTAAATGTACTCATAATGTCTCTTTTCAATGGAAATGTCCTTTTCAGATTTCCTTTGAAATGTCCTTGTCAATTTCCATTTAGGTGTCCTTTATTTAGATCGTTCTTTAGGATGTCCAATTCATGTCCCTTCTAAATTTATTGCTTATTCATTCGAACTTGTTTTTGTGAAATTGCGTTCTAATGTTACTGTTACTGCCCGTTGGTTTTTTTAAGTTTGAAGTTGTCATTAAAGTTCCTTCTTAAAATGTCCCTTCAAATGTCCTTTAAGTTTCCTTTCGAATTTCCGTTGGTTTGTGGTAGTGTAACTTGGCACGACCAAAGAACAGATGTCACGGAGTTTCCCCAATGAATTTTCCTTTGATAACTGCAATGGTATCTGGGCAAAGTTTTGCAACTGCCTTCCTTTCTTCCTGCCTTCCTTCCTTCCTCCCGCCAGCCAAGCATTTTAAAAAGGTAAAAAACATATCCCACTAAAAAAACAATAAATATCTCGCTAGAATATACCCCCCTAGGCAATTTGCAATGAGGGCGACCATGATCGTGAAACATGTCAGGAACATGAAGTTCTGGTTGTCAAGCGTGTTGTCGAGCTTCAGTGGAGTGCGCAGTTGTTGTGGCTGCTAACATTGCCAGGTGACCCAACGGTTTGGTCGGTGCGTAACGCATCTGGCTCTGTCTTCTGTTCTCCAAGGTCTTTTTCTTCGAGGCTGTGAAGTTTGGCTCTGGCCGTAGGCGCACTTTGTTTGGTCATTCCATCAGCGAGTTGTAGCTCGCTGGAGACCCAGGAGACCGTGGCTCCTGTGCATGACATCTTGTCTCAGGCCACTAGGACCTCTATGCTTGTTTGTTTGTCTGTTTGTGATGCTGTGAGCGCGTGCATTTTCCAGTCTTTGAACTTGGATTAGACCTCTTCCATCACCTGTTCAACAGTCCACCCTTACAAGGCAATCTTTATTTGAACATGTGTTAATGACATTCTACAAAAATAGAATGCCTGCTCCATTGCACAGGTTCAGGGCTGCGCAATGCCCTTCGCATCGCAAAAAGATTGTGCCAAGCTGCAACAAGCACATCTCCTCCGCAAAATCCTTTCTTCAGGACCTAGAGGCTAGCAAGTGTGAACACAGATGGTTGGAAGGAGCCGAAATAAAGATAGTAGCTTTGCATATCACAAGGTTGTCAATGATGTCTGATAGGTTGGTTCGAACCTGGTTTGGGCACACATCAAGCTAGACTTCAGTATCTATGCAAGGCTGCGCCGCTTATCTCCGAGTAGGGCCGCATTAGTTGCAGGGGCCCCGCACATCCCAGTAGCGGTGGTGATCCAGCACCTGAATCTCACAAATGTATATGTTCTGTTGCCCTCTTTCTGGTCTCACTGAAGGACATTGCATGTATTCGGAAAGCTTGGGTGCTGGGTCATCCATAAGTCTTTCTCGTTTAAAACTCTGAGAGCACTGCAGCAGCCGCCTCCCTGGGAGCAAGGTAGCAAAATGCTGGAGCGTGGACTCAAAAAGGACAATGGAAAAAAAGGACAAAAAACAAGATACATTGTAATGTTTGAGGGTCACCCATTGTGGTCGTTCATAGAAAGGAGCACCCGACAAATTGACAAATCTTCAATATTCCCATGTTTGAGCTTCTCCATGCAGTCTCCCTCTACAACGTGTCGCGTCAGGAAGCTCAAAAACCATGGTTTCTTGGACTGAAAAGGCTTGCGTCGAAGAACGTTTGCCGTCGGTCTCTTGGAGAACGAGGTCCTGACGGGAAGCTCAAGTGATCGGAACAGCTCGCATCCTCTGAATGAGGCGCTCCAACCTTGGCGACAAAAGCAGAGTCTCACTGACTCAAGTGCCAACGGATCACCTTTTGAGTCACCTGAAACCCGCATAGAAAAGAGCAGCATACATGCACTGTCAGTTCCTGCTTTCATGAGGCAATCTGAGACTCCGTGCAAACACAGGAATCTAATCTGACCAAAAAAGGATCAAGACTCTAGAACAAAGAGGAGTATTCATATACCTACAAGCAACTGAAATTGAGCGGCTACATGCGTGTTCTGCTAAGGGGATCGGCGGTGAGCCAGGCAAGTCAAAGCGAACAAAGGCTGATTCGAATGGTGGACCACAGAGTCCAATGTAGTTCAACTGGTACCAGTGTCAAGAAGACCAGCACATTGCCAATTGAAAGGTGGTCTGCCGAGAACACAAACAGTCAGTGGTGGGCCTTGAGGTTCACACAAGCGATGCTGCTGTGGTGCTTCCCAGCTCAAGAAATACCCCAAGAGGCACCAACCCTGGTCTATGTCGGCATTGTCCTAATTTTCCTAATGTTAGACCGACTTGATCCTTTCCGCCTTTCAGATCGAGGCCCCGAGCACATGCGCGGAAGTTGCACATGACGTTGTTCTTGTAGTCCCCACGTCTTGGAGAGCCGGTGCTGTGAGTCACGCTCCAGCAGAGCAAGCTGGTGTAACTGTGATGAACACAATGAAAAAGCAGCGACAAAAAACTCCAATCCAAAGCAAGTGAGCAAATGTCTCATGCCAACAAGCTTCTCTCAATAGAAAGTACCACACCACCCAAAAGATCCCCAAAGCAATACTATCAACATGTCTGAAGCATGGGGGGCCCAATGGGGGCAAGTTGGCTGGCTTTGAGGTAGGTCAGTTGTGTGCTACTTCGCCAGCTTTACTCTGGTGCGTCTTCTCATCTTACCTCTCGTTCCTCATAGATCAAAAATAATCACACCTTCCCTGTTCATTCATGTTCATTCAGGCGTGCATGCCAACCCGTCGGAATAATTGATTCCCTGATACAGACTCTGTGCTATGAATGCCGCATGCTGCCCCGGCGCGACCGCCAGCGACCAAAAAGAACTCTTGCATCCTTCTGTATGAGGGCAAGGAATCCTCCATGGACATTGAGTTTCTTGATCCGCTGCGTGATGGATCCACAGTTCCATTTAAGTTCAAATCTTGTAGAAGTATCATCCCTCGCTATGCCACTCAGCTGGTGGCGGGAACCAAATCTCAGTCCCAGCATGATAGTAACCCCCTGGCCTAGGTGAAGGCAGCAAATTGCGCACATTGGTAAGAACACAATGGAATCCATCATTGGCAATTGAAAACCAATGAGACCAAATGAAAGAGTGACAAAGGAAATGGCAAAACAAGTTCAAGGGAACTCCGTGGGTGGAGGCCTGAGCCTTTTGACATGATCAAGAGCTCACAAATAAAGAGACTTTGATCCAAGGGAGACGCCACGCAGACAGGGTCAGTGACCACCCCTGTTGCTGGGGAGCAGGCGCTCCATCATAGCACCAAGCCTCCTTCCTGTCAAGAATGTCCATAAGACCAATGTGCGAAACTCGGCGAAGCTTGTTTCAATGGAGTGGTTCCCCTTAACAGGGGCGAATGGAAGACCATCGCTGTATGAATTGCAACATACGGACGCAATTCTCACACACCTCGCACTGCCTTGCACCCCACCCTCGCCGCTTGGCCCTCGCCCTCATCCCTCGGCCCAGTTTGGCAAGCTTTTTTCTTCCATCACTGGCTGCCACGAGCCATCCGGTGAGAGGAGGACCTCTTCACAGTCCTCCTGTCGCTGGCAGATTCCCTAGTGCATTCAAAGAACAAGCGAGAAAAACTCTTATTCTTGTCAGTAGCAGCCAGGGGTAAGAATTGAGGTCATTTGCATCAGCAGTAGCATTCTTGCTGAGCAGGCAAAGCTTTCTGACCTTGGGTCTTGGAGTTTCAACCCAACAAAGCCAACGCGTCTCTTCTAGAAAGATTTGACTTGGGATGTTGATAATCAAGCCGTTCACTCAAGCGGGTTCCACAAGCTGTTGGAAGGGGTCTCAAACGTTCGGATCTGCATGCTGCATGTGGCGATGTCTGGCACAACTAGCTTTGATTGCATCTGGACCAAACCGCTCCTTGGTCTGTTTAAGGATCTCTTCGACAAAGCCTGAGCAACAAATGCTGGCAGAACTCAACCACAGGTTACTCTTTTAACAATACGTGAATCAGGCATCCATTGCACGAGAAAGACTGGATAGCACATTGATTGTTCACGCACTACAAGACGGTTCCTTGAGATTCAAACTGCTCCAAATGCCTAGCTCATTGCTAACCAAATTGCAGGTTTGGGTGTCATCCCAGGCTGCTATTTTTTCTGAGATCTCTCAGGCAGCATGAGACTGGATTGACTAGGTTGATGAATATGACAAGGCTTTTGAGAGACATGACAGGTAAGGAAGGTTCAACGAATCACAACAGGGTTGGAAAGGCCAAAGATTGATTTAAAAAATCCTCAGTCAGTCACTAAATACAAGTCTCAATTGCACCACTTCTACCAAAAGACCCAGTTTCAACCAGCTTCACTTGATTCAAGCCACCATCCACCAGAAGCTCTTCCGGTCGAACGCGCTTGTTGCACACAGGACAGCTCCAGCCTTACGGCTGAGCACCCTCAATTCAGAACAAGAGGTGGACCAAAAAGCAGGAATAAAATATATAATAAGGAATCAATTACTATCCTGTGATACTTCAAGAATATGATAATACCTACTATGTACTTCTACTAGAGTTGTGCGGGACCATTTCAACTTGTGCGGCTCACCCAGTATGAAGTGCCACACGAAGTCGCGGTTGAAAAAGTCTAAAGGCATACGCAAGCTTGACACCTTCCAAACACATCTGCATATGTGCATTGTTCTGCGAAGCTGCAACATCGGCCAGGGAGAGTGCTTTGAGGTTGGGACGATTGTTGAAAGCGGCCTTGGGTGCCCCATCTCAACATCATTAGTTCTTCATGGTTGAAATGAGAGATGCAAAATCTGTAAAAATGAAAAATGTATAAAATCCACCATTGACAAACATATTCATGTTTTTGCTAGTCGTGATCTTCTAGTTTTGTTGACAAAATTCCAAATATATATATATATATATACTGTATGTATTATACTGTATATTTATATCGGTTGCAGCTTGAACACAAAAACTGCATACAACTGATGCTTCAACTGCAACACAACAATGTTGGTTGAGTGATTGACCTGTAGCTGAAAGTAAGGTCAGGTTACCTTTTTCAGAGAGGGTCATGCAACTAGGTCCTTAAGTCCTTACCATGGTCTTGATGGTTTCCAAGCCAGAATGATCAGTTTCCTGGGGGGGTCTGTTGCCAATTCTTCCCTAGCATGATGCTCCAAGAGAGCTTCCGCATCACCACCTTCCCAACTGGCCAGGTGACAAAGGAACCAGGAATCCGTACCATGCCATAGTTGCTCCTGGCCATGAAGCGCTGATTTTGTGATAGGGCAATGAAGCCTAAAGGAATAAGTGTCAACAACAACCCGCGCGAACATCACATGTCCGCGATTGCGTGCAAACAATCGAAGAAAGGAACCCCCCCAAGCTCCACCCTACAGAGAAGCAACACATTCATGAGGCACTACTGCATTGAAACAGCCTCCAGAAGTCCAAAAAAAAGGCAGGCCCAACGGCACTTGCAATCAGAGCGACGTGGCAAAGCGTGTCCGCGAGTGATTGCACGCTGGTACGCTGGTACGCTGGCGGTAGCTAGCTGCACTGATTACGCTGGTTACGCTGCTTACGCTGATTACGCCGGTTACGCTGGTTACGCTGGTTACGCTGATTACGCTGGTTACGCTGATTACGCTGATTACGCTGGTTGCGCTGGTTACGCTGGTTACGCTGGTTACGCCGATTACGCTGGTTACG